>JABFFC010000615.1:0-23186 GCA_013623535.1 Fusarium penzigii
TTTGTATAGTATTATGGAAAGTCTAGGCTTAGGTGGATGGACTGATCCAAATGGTGGCGATCTAAATTGTCCCGCGCCGCAATAAACATAAAGTCAAAGCTACGCACCCAAACGGAACGAGCCGAAATATCGACACGATAAGTCAACAAAACCAACAAAGGGTGGAAGGGACGGGCTAGCTATGGTACGATCTCGGGCGGTAAATCCATCAACGCTACAGTATAGCGAAATTCCGTTCGGGTCTCAAGCACCCTTTGTCAGGGTTTACCGGAGACTCCATCTTAACATGAGCCTTTCCAGAAAACTCTCTCAGACTACAGCAAAGATCGCCGCGGATCACCAGTGGGGCAAATGAGGCATTTGTGCGGGGTTTAGCGTCCTCTTGGCTTGGACTGACACGTAACGTAAGGGGGGACAACCGATTGGTTAGCTACAGACTGTGCAGCTTCGGGGAGCGGGCCAGCGGTCAAGACATGGAATAGAAAATGGTGCCTGGTGATCCGTGGAGGTGTCCATGACCTACCGGGTAGTACCACTTCCTGGTGAGGGCTTTCGCAGCTAGGTGTCAGCTTCGGGCAGAAAACTGTGAAGCATGATTATGGCCTCCGTTCCTACGGACTACCCACTCCAGTATGCTATTGCTATTATCATCGCGGTTGGCAGTCTTAACCCCACCACCCACTGATAGCAACGCCATCACAGAAAATATATGAGGATGAAAGTGCCGATGTTAATCAGGTGGAATCCACTGGAGCGTCACCAAAAGAAGAGTGCAAAATACAGCAGGCGTTAACGTTATGACGCGTACGAACACGAGTCTTGTGTGTGGCTATCACAGGCGGTAGGCAAACTCGACCAATAACCATGATTTTCCATGATTTTTCATGCGATGTTGTGCGGCTAAGAGCTGGGGTTGCGGTAGCACACGTATATTATCGAGAGTTCTACGCACAAAGTGCGCAAAATACAGCAAGACGGGGAGATTTAAAAACAACTGCGGTCGCCATTGGGATCAACCAACCTATGCCCCTTTCCGTCACCCGACAACAAAATTGCTTCCACCAATTGCATCGTCGCTGTTCATAGGCGTCGACATCGTCCCGCTCTTCTGCCTTAGCCCCCCACCCACAAAAACGGGTTCAGGGGCTCGGTGTCTTCCTCACTGCTCGCCGTCCAACCTGAGTATTGCCAAGCACGAAGCCCTATTTAAGAAATCTGTCCTAAAGACAGGACCTAACCAGAGGCACAACATCTCAGACTCCATGCCAGAGATGGGCCAATCAAAGACTCATCAGCCTTGCTCTGGCACGGCCGAGAAGAATAAAGATAACCTCACCAGCCCCTCTAAAAGGAAAAGCAAAGATGTCGAACCGAAACCCCTACCATTCATCGGAATTATGACTATCTCAGCCCTGGCAGCAGCCTTCGGGGCATTGCTCTACTTTATTCGCGCAATAAACTTCGCCATCTTCGGTATAAACTTAGGCCTTTTATGGGGGGAAGTCCCAGTGGAATGCGTGGTATGGAGCGCCGCGATCCTGTTGCTTGCCTGGAGGGATATTCGGGGGCTCATGGAGGATTGAACAATTCCATCGTCTACGGTGAGGCATCAGCAACTACGGCTCGGATGCGAGACGATGGCCAAGGAAGTTACAACAGTGGACGTTGGCTCTTTTCGCCAAGTCGGCTTCTATGTCACTTTGACAGCCACTTATGCTCTAATTCGGTTCTCTCAATGCTTGGTATGGGAATTGAGCTAGCCACCTATCTCAGCATCGATGCCAGGTTCAGATGGGGTCTCCGTTGGGTATGTACACGTTACATCTCTAATGACAACTATTTTGGCACGGGTTGGAATATAATATAATTTTTACTGTGAAATAAGCCCCAATACACAAAAACGCTCGAGTAGGATCCATTGTAGAGAGTTACTAAGACCACCTGAACACGCACTACACGCCGTCATAGGATGTGCCCCTTGCAGCCCAAGAGTCGATACTAAAAGCAGTCAACGGCTTTCCTAACCGAACCAACTACCCTATTCTACCCACCGAGAAAAGCACGTATCAGCAGTGTGTTGTGAAATTGTATCTGCGCAAGCTAGGAAGAGACAAAGGAGCGTGAAGCAGAAGGACCTAGAAGCAGAAGGACCTAGACAAGCCACGAGTGGGTGGCGAAAGTGGTGGATGATCACGTTGGAATGGGGAGGAATGTGCGAACTTTGGACAGGGAGGGGAGGGTTTGTTCGGTAGCCAGCTAGGGGGTCATAGATCAGGGTGGCGGTTATATCACTGCCCCTCATCTCCGCATAATTCGCGCATAGAAGGTAAAAAGAGTTCGCGTGCATATATTGAGCAGCGAAGTACTTCATCGGCCAAAGACATTGCATGGTTTGTGGTTAGTAATCTCGGGCCCATTCTCCCTCAATCGGCTTCGTGCAGCATATGAAGCACAGGGCCTGCCTCAAAGCATTTCGGCCTAAGACACCCCCACTCAATTTGGCCGATCACCGCCACAATGTCACCCCCCTCGACGACTCGGACCGCAAGGCAGACAACAGGCCAATCTGCACCAGTCGTGGCCAGCTCTAGGGTCTTACTTCTGCTGCAAAAACTACATGCGCTGTCGGAAAAAGAAGAGAGATCCTGGTCGCAGAAATTCTTCTACCTGACTCGACTCGTTCGCTTCTTGGTGAGAGGCGAATTGTGGTCTTCGACCGCCGATAACCATATGCGAGACAAGTTTGTCGCTTTGGAGAGAGACAAGTGCGAGTACATCTACTTGCTAGCAAGAGCTGTGGGGGCGCGCAATGTGGTAGAAGCTGGGACGAGTTTCGGCGTCTCAACGATATACCTCGCGCTAGCTGTGGGACAGAACGTGCTTCTTCAGCAAGGGGAAGCTACCAGCACTGGCGTGGTCGCTGGGAAGGTTATTGCAACAGAGAAAGAACCTTCCAAAGCAGAGAGAGCCAAGGCCCACTGGAGGGAAGCTGGAGATGAAGTGGAGCCGTGGATTGAGTTGCGTCAAGGGGACTTGCTTGAAACTTTGAAGATTGAAGAAGGCTTGCCTGAGGAGATTGACCTGGTGCTCCTCGATAGTACGTTTCTCTCTGATGAAGTTGCGACACTGTTAGGCTGCTGCTGACGGAGATAGTCTGGACTCCTCTTGCACTCCCCACCCTTCGGCTTCTCCAGCCACGGTTGAGGCGTGGTGCTGTTGTAGTCACGGACAATGTGGGCTTGGCAAAAATGTTGTATAAGGACTTCCTTAGATATATTCGAGACCCTGCGAACGGCTTCAAGACCCTAGCGGTACCATTCTGCGGAGGCCTCGAACTGTCAGTGTATCTACCGGAGGACTGGCGACTTGGAATCTGAAGACGTTTTGGAGCCCCAAGATTGTGTATTCCGAAGCTGAATTGCTGAGCGGCAACCCTTCCTCGACCAAAAGGGAAAAAATGAAAGAAACAGCTGGTAAACGAGTGACTAGGTTAAATAGCTGGTAGAGAACGACTAGGGTAGGTTTCTGTGCGAATAAAGAGCGAAGGTGGTTGTCAAACGCGGTATGTGTCCTGCACTAAAGCACCGCAATTCCTCCTCCTGTGTCCACGTTGCGAACCCAAAGCATATCTCACTCCTCGTTTGTTCCTCCCCGGCTGTGATACCTAATGTTTAATCCAGCCGAGAGCCAACTCGCCCAGGAAGCCGCCTACGAGAACAGCAAGTAGGTAGCCAAGATTGAAGGTCATAACGGCAAGCATGCTAGCAGAACACGGGGTCGATTAGTACTGGTCTCATTACATGTATCTACAGCTGCGAGATGAAAGAGATACTAACAGTAAATAGCCTACCGTCATGGTTGTGAGTTGGAGCAAGGCCCTAGTCAGCTGGATAGTCGTGTTCCACCTGTGGCTAGAACCGACCTCAGTCTCGTCCTCTCGAGACTGGCCCATCTTGAGGTAGTTATCGGCTTCGTCGCCATCGCAACGGTTGGGTTGCTTAGGGTTCCAGCGTTTCTCTGCCATGCCGCGCAAGGTAGTCAGGAGGCGCAGGAAGAGAGCCATAAGAATGAGTAGAATGATCGCGCCAGCGTAACCCTGGCCGTTTGTTGGCGTTAGGGACTGGGTCCAGAGGGTATCGCCGACGCCAAAGTGAAAGGCATTGGACATGCCGGACATGGAAGGCATGGAGCCATCTGGGGAGCTGCCGAAGAGGAAGCAGGCACCTCGTCGATGTGAGCCGTTTCTGACGTCCCTGACGCGAGTAGAGTAGGAGTGCTGATCACGGCAACCGAGGGGGTAGCGGATGGCGAGCTTGCAGTAACGGAGCTCATGCTGGTCATGCCCGTCATGCCCGTCGTTCCTGTCGACCCAGTCATGCCTTCCATACCAGGCATGTCCATGGTGACTGATTCATACAAGATAAGCCGCGCGAGAGTTCGATGCCCTCGCTGGTATGGCGAGGGTAGATGTACAGGATTGGAACGTGTTGCTTCCAGGTGTGAATGAACGAGTTGCGACCAGCGCTGAGCGACAGCGAACGAAGCGAAAAGATAACAACGAACGGTGAGCCGAAAATTACAGAAGACCTGAGCATCATCTTAACAGTTTCGCGGCATTCCTGAAGTTGCTGCGCCTCGACGGTCTCGCAGAATGCAAAACAAATGAGACTGGACACGTTTGGGGTATGGCCTAGCTCTGGTGGATCTTGATGCTGTCGGCGCGCTGTCTCTGAAACACGCAAAAAGACCGCAGGGCACCGGCTCCAGTCCCGCGGTGGAAAAAAATTGCAAGGGGGCTGATTACGGGACAAAGATTGTTTTAAGTGGCAGGGGATGGCTTAGGCCGGAAACTCGCAGCAAGTCTGGAACTAGAAGCATACTGTGCGTTGCATTTAAGTTTAAATTCAGATTAAAATCCCGGGGTAATAGCACTAACCTAAAGCAGATAAGAATAAAGTGCTGCTTTTACAGTGGGATGCAATAAGTTTGAATACCTTTTCAAGTACTGTTACCCCCTGTCTAGCCTATTTGGAGTTCAGCCTGCTTCTAATTTGAGGAACAAGCTTGATCTAGCCAATTACTATATTCTTATTAGCCGTGCAAAAGCTAATATGTACGTGGTAGCCGGCTCAAAGAGGCTAGCGGCAAGAGAAGATACGCGCCCGGTATTCAAACTTATTACATCCCACTATATATCTCCGTCCTTTATTCTTAAACCTTTTAAATAAATTAGCTTAAATAGCTATTAAAACTTTATAAAAATTAATACATAATAAGTATTAATTAATATATCCATTTTTTCTCTTGAGGTTTTAATATTTTTTTTTTTTTTTTTTAATATTTTATTGACGGACTAATTCATACATTGTAGGGCGGCCATGTGAAACTTCCTTATTAGGAAAGCCCGATTTTTGAGGTACCTCGGCTTGGAATCTTACTTAAATGCATCCCTTAGTACACGTGCGGGCTTGACTCAATGAAGTTTCGCCTTTGAGCTGCCCTTTACGGTCATTGGAACGCACACACGGAGGTGACAAGATGCTCAATTCCTAACCACTACGGACGAGTATCACCCTGCGGACGTTAAAGTAAGTAAAGCAGAGGCGACAGCGCCAGGTAAGCCGCCGCCAGATAGTCAGGGGAGAGCGCCCACAGTAGGATAGAACCTAGAGATAGAACGGCCAGAGCTAAAGTCTCTTCCTCCATGTCATGGATTCGATAGAAGCAGACTATACTGGAATAGGATGCATCAAGGAAAGGAGTCGAGATGTTTTCCGTGAGTTTGACCCAAGGTGACAATGGTCGGTAATAGGAAGTCAACTAGTTCGCGGCAAATGCCGTTGGATTTGCCAGCCCAGTGGCAAAACTGGCCACAGATTGGGTAAGGATCTGAATGGACTGTGTCACATCGGACCGCGAGATGCTTAGGGCAATGAATGAAGTGGGCGAATGGCTCCATCAGGTAGTAAATAATAACAATACTTAGGCAATAACGATAGTCTCTCTTCCTTCTGCCCCCTTTCAAACCGCAAGAACCCTGAACTCCTGGTACCCATTACCATCCCCCAATATCCCATGACAACCCGGCCGAAAGAAAGTAGTGATCAACCCGAGAAAACAAGCAGAGAATGTAAGTGGGCAAATACGAAGCTAGTTTCCCTGAAGCCTCACTCGATCCTCTCAACCCGAAAGCCCACCCCAGGCACCCGACTCCTCAGCGCGAGGGAGCTCGTCACAACAGAGATACTACTAAGCGCCATCGCCAGACTGGCCCACACGGGGTCAAGGCGCACATGGCTGCCATGGCTCACGATGGGGTACAGACACCCCGCCGCCACGGGGATGCCGATGCAATTGTACACAATCGCCCACCCGAAATTGAACTTAATCCGCCGGAACACCGCCCGCGACAGGTCCAGCAGGCTAACGACGCTGCGCAGGTCCGAGTTAAGCAGGACGAAGCCTGCGCTACTGATGGCCACGTCCGAGCCGGAGCCGATGGCGACGCCGACGTCGGAGGTTGTGAGTGCGGGGGAGTCGTTGATGCCGTCGCCGACCATGGCGATTGTGGCGCGGCGGGTGGTGGACTCGGAGGCGGGACCGGTGCGTGCCTTTAAGGTGGACTGCAGGTAGGTGATTTTCTCAGCTTTTTGCATGGGCAGCACGCCGGCGATAACGTTGTCAGGCTTGATGCCCAGCTGAAGAGCGACGGCGGCGGCTGTGGTCGGATTATCGCCAGACAGAAGCCAGACAGCGGTGCCGCGAGTGTGCAGGGCGCGGATAACGGCGGGTGCTTCGGGGCGGATAGGATCGGAGATGGAGAGCGCTGCCGCGAGAGTATGTGTAGGCGTGAGGACACCTGTTGGGGGGGAGATGGGCTTGATTGCGGCGAGAGCGATGGACTTCGCTTCTGCTTTCCACTTTTGCAGAAGGACGGCGACGGCGGGGGAGATATGCACGGAGAAGTCGGCCATGAGGGCTTCGTTGCCGACAATCAGTTCGAAGGAAGAATCGGCGGTGGAACCGGAGTAGGTTGCTTTCATGCCTTTGCCGGGGATTTCCTCGAGGTTGTTGATGTTCGCACTCTCAGAAGTTTTGGGTGCGCAGAAGGAGACGATGGCTTTGGCAATTGGGTGGCTGCTGTTCTCTTCGACTGACTTCAGGGCTGCCAGGAAAGTGGCCTTACAAGCTCCATCGACATCGTCGCTGTCAGGGTAGATCTGAGAGTCGGTGATGCTGGGCTCGCCTCCCATGGTGAGAGTGCCCGTCTTGTCGAAAACGACACAGTCAATCTTGCTGGCCTTCTCGAATGCCTCGCCGCCTCCCTTCACCAGGATGCCGTGCTTCGCGGCAAGTCCACCACCAACAAAGATGGCGGTTGGAGCTGCCAGGGCCAGGCCACATGGACAGGCGACGACGAAAACGGCGGTAGCAAACTGCAGCGACCATGCGACCCAGCCTCCCGAGCTCACATCCAACCAGTCAGAGGGGATCCTGCCACTGAGACCAAGAGATATCCAGATAACCCAGGTAAGGATTGCGATGAGAGTGATGACAGGAACGAAGTAGGTGGTCATCACATCCGCGATCTGCTCCATAGGCGCACGCTTCGTCTGACCCTCTCGGACGACGTTGACAATCTGGTCCAGCATCGATTTGCCCGCGACGCCAGTGATCTGTACCAAGACCGGTGCGTCCTTGTTGACCGTTCCCGAGAACACCTCCTCGCCAACCCACTTCTTCACTGGCCGTGATTCGCCCGTAAGGCTCGACTCGTCAAAATTGCTCTCTCCTTGGACAACGATACCGTCCGCCGACGGGGACGCACCATGTAATACGCGTACGACATCGCCAAAGTCAAGCAGATCGGCCTGGACAACAGAGTCCTCTTCCTTTTCGGTTCCGCTGCGCTCCACTAGGATTGCGGTCGTTGGGCGCAGCTTCCCAAGTATCTCTACGGCGTCGCCGGCACGGGCCTTGCTGAATGACTCGATCAGTCTTCCGAGAAGGAGGAAGAAAGTCAGGAATACAACAGAATCGAAGTAGAAATTTGAATTGCTGATCTCCAGTGGTCGATTGACACCTGCCGCGATCAATTGGGCGACGGAAGAGACGTAGGCAATGGTGGTACCCAAGGACATGAGCGTGTTCATGCTGCCGAACCGGTAGAACCTGTGCAAAACCGGCGTCCTACTGCCACGTCGCCATAGGGCCTTTATCTCCTTGAGGGCGCGAGTGTGGAAGAGATCGGCTGCAAGGAAGTACACCGGAGTCGCCATGATTAACATCGAAATTTGGGCACGGCTGATGCCCGAGGTCCACGGCGCCGTGAGGTATTGTTTCGACCCGTTGCTGTCCGGCACGAGGCTCGAGTAGACAACGCCGATTATGAATGTTGGAATGCAAATGATGCCAGTCAAGACGACTCGGTAGAGGAGTTGCAACTGATGGTGGCGCAGGATCTGCTTTGATCGCTCTTCAAGGGTCGGTGGGTGGTAGATGGAGGCAGTAAGTGCTGGATCACTTGCCTCGATTGCAGCAAGGATGTGTCGCACCGTGAAGGTCGGGGCCTCCGGAACATAGCTAACTTTCATGATCGGCTGTTGCTCAGTTGGTCCGCTGACAATCTCGAGTTGGCGTCTGAAGCCTAAGAGACTCCTTGCTACCCGATCTGGACAGTGTTCACAGTATATACCCTCAAGGAGAATCTCAACAGTTCTCGTCTGTGTGGGAGGCTTTTCCTCGTGCAGGTTAACGAGAGTATCCACGGTCGCCTCGTACCCAAGATCCTCGATAGCCTCGACGACTTGGCCGACTTTGTCCTCATTGAACTCAACGGTCGCACTGTTCGTGACGAGGCTGACAACAACTTTGGATATCCACTCTCGCTTGCTCAGCTCATCCGTGATAGCATTGACGCAGACAGCGCAGGTCATGCCTCCAATGGCGAGAATCACCCTCCATCTTGCTTTAGGAGGGGTCTCGTCGCTTTGCCCTGTAATGAAGGATTTGCTGGACGCCTTGACCGGCTGTTCAGGGTTACGAGTCTTGTCCAACGCCGTTGAGCTTGAAGGTTGAGAGGGGAGTGCTGTCTCAAGGGTGCGCTTCTCATGAGCGTCGTAAGGCTTGGATGTGCGGCATTTCTCGCAGTTCTGAACATGAACTTTAGCCTGGTGATCTCGTGTCGTGGGAATCTTGCCGACAGCCTTGGAAGAAGTGATCCATCGGACTAGGGAGAACGCGGGCTGAGATATATCTTGTGCCCTCCCTTCATCTGGATTCCCGTTAGTGGAGGGTGCTGGTTGGTCCAGATCAGTAGCATCGCCAGCGGATGTAGCTACACCGCATACATCGAAGCCAGCTTCCTGTAGGACGGATTCAATCTCTCTAATAGTCGCGGCTGGATTGTGTTCCACGGTGACCACCGAGGTTACAACGTTCGGCGAGACCCATCTGAGATGATGGGCGCAAGAATCCTGTAGAACCTCTTTTATAGTAGCAACGCAGGAAGGACAATGAAGATTGGAAAGAAGAAAGGAAGTGATGATGGTTTCAGAGCGAGGCTCAGATGAGGGCCTGTGAAAGGGCGCCATGTTGGGCGGAAATCGCACTTTGGGGCCGACTAAAACGGCTCTTCGTGGAGGTGCATGTTTCCGTCGTCTTGGACAGCTTCGGCAGCAACTGGAGGCGATTTGGTCCGATTGGTATGTCGCATCTGTCAAGTGGTAGTCGCCGGCCAAGTTCCCAGCAAAGAAGACGAGGCCGGATGTCGTTATCAGCCTGAAACTAGAAACTGAACGAGGGAGTCTTGAACCAACCTCAGCCCCTCCTCAGCTGGGTTAATTGATAATCCGAGCTTGTGCAGCCATATTTTGATGCCTGAGGCAACACAAGAACATGCAGCAGCTTCGGCTTCAAAACGCCGCAAAACCCAGCAGCGGATCACCACCACAAAAAAACTCTTCCGTCAACTCATGGATTTTAGCAATTTACAACCACCATGGGTCAACAAAATGCAACCTCGCCCGAATACATCGTTCTTGATTGATCTAGATCTTGCTATTACAAAGGATGAGACGGCACCTTGGGAGAAAAAGGCAAGACCGACACAAACATTCACGGCCATCGCTGCACTTTAGGCGGGCAGCATTCTTTCATGCACCACCTCGAGTAATAGACCCAATTATGACAAATTCAGTCCCTTCGGGAGTTCTTGTGTCGTCCGGTGGGCTCGAAGTTTATAGGGGGTTGATATCCAAAAGGACGGCAGAGCGACTACTCGAGCATAGTATTATCCATGCAGACTTGTATCCCCGAGCGTCCAACCCCCGTATCTCCCTACAGCCAGGCTGCCAAGGAATATCCCACCGAGGACGGAGAGGAAATAGCCCACATTCATCGGCATGATAGATAGCATGCTGATAAAATGTTAGTTGACGGCTTTGTGAAAGGAAATAAATGTGTCGCATACGTCAAATACAATAGGCCTGCGATCATAACATCAATTACAGCTCTTGGCCCATCAATAGTGATACTCCATGGTCGCGCACCTTCCACGCGCCGGCGCACGAGTATAACATCCGTCTCGAGTCCATTCTCAGTCAAGATACCTTTGCTAGATTCCGAATCGCCGCCAATCCATTCACTATTTGCTTTCTTTTTAACGACAACATATCGGCTATTGAGCTCCGCATCAATCCCGCGCCTTGCGAGCACGGACTTGACAGCGACAAGGGATCGCAAGATCACACCGATGGCAATCAAGAAAAGACAAGTCCCGGCATAGTTGTCGACGGATATAGGTATCCACGCAGAAGAGTAGAGTGGAGTGCCGGTACCGGTAGAGAACATCGGGAATACCAATTCTAACAATATTCGGCTTGTGTTGGTGAACCAGAATCATTACAGGATTCGGGGCTAGTCGGTTGTAAGCGAACGTCGCCAATTAGAGTAAATCCAATTGGTGAGCAAGTTTGAGCAAATTTGAGAGCTTTGAGCAGGTTTGAGAGCTTTCCCGGTCCTCCCGTCAATCAAAAAGGGTCTGAGAATCTCTGGTCTCCGTTGTGGCGGTAACCTCCGAGGCGTTGTCCAAGACGGTGGCATGGTGGGCGGGTGCCATGGCGTAATCAGCACTTCGTCTTAAAGTTTGGTTTTTTCGCGGGCAGGCAATACTCTTCGTTACGTAATCGATGGCGATCATACAGAAAACGCGTCATCAATGCAACGCCACTCCTCAGATGTGATTTGATGGGAACGCTGTTTACAGTACCCTTCACCGCGCCCACCTTCGTCCAGCAAAGGAAGGATATTCTCCGGCTAAAGGTTTGTCGGACGCTGTGTTGTGAGGAGGCTGTTCCCTACAGCTTGGCCCTTCTTTAGAGAGCACACTGTTCTCGCAGTGAAAGACTCCTGTGGACTGTTTTTGTCTGTCCTCGTTTTACTTGTCGTGCCTCGATCAGCGACCCTCGAAAGGTCCTGTCGTCGAGGAGGTTGAACATCGCACTGGCGCCTCTCAAGGGGTAGAATGTCCCCGGTCGACACCTCTGCAATCCATAGACCCACTGCAGACCAGCCGTTCGTATGCCATTTCCTCACTCCCTTCGCCGCGCTTTCGATCCCTTTATACCACCAATCGTCATATTTCTCGGGTCAGCGTTTGGCATTTACACCTTTGTCCACCTTCTCCTGGTCGAACGAAAGCCCAGCTTCGCGCTCAACTTCCAGCGCTGGAGCGATGAGAATTCTGCGCGACTCTTGAGGGTTTTAGGACCGATTCTTATCAAGGAGAGTCTCCTTGCGGTGCCACACCTTGCAAAACAAGCCGATGAGATAGTCATCGACGTGGGGTGGGTAAACCTCAAATTGCGGGTGCCAGTGGAATAAGGGTAACTGACTTGTCTGTGAGCAGACCTGGCACTGGACAGAACGTGAGGCATTTCGACCGCCAACGAGTTACCAAACTCTTCCTCATCGAGCCGAATGAAATAATTCATGCAGAATTGAAGGTGAATTTAAAGAAGGCTGGCCTGAGCGAAATCTTCACTATACTACGTCTGTAATCTTGCGTCTGCTTAATTGATCCCTAGCTGACTATTCATAGCTTGTGGCGTCCAAGATGCCTCTGCTCTGGAGTCCTACGGCCTTTCCCTCTGTACCGTAGATACTATCGTTACTGTCAACGTTCTCTGTTGTGTTCCTGCTGGAAAGGCAACGTACGAGTCTCTTTACGCTCTCCTCAAGCCTGGCGGCCAATGGCTGGTCTATGAACACGTTATTGCGGAACCGCAATATAGGACATCACGTCTGTTTCAGGACGTTTATGAGACTTTGTGGCCTTTCTTCTTGGGTGGGTGTAACATCAACCGGGATACGTCTGAGGCTTTGAAGAGAGCTGGGAGGTGGGAGAAAGTGGACTTAGGAAGGAAGGAGGGAGAGGTGGGTTGGGAGATGCTAGGTCATGTTGTAGGCAAGCTGGTCAAACGGAAGTGACACGAAATAATGTACTTAAGGGGAGCCAGAACCGCACGTCTCAAGGTTTAGACGGGTTGCCCTAAGAAAATATTTGGAAAGCTGGTTGCGGTCTATATTTGGGACTCAATCAGGCAACTAATATGCGAAATGGTGCTCCAATAGCTGGATGAGGTCGCGATTTCGTTGTATGCGATAGCTGTGTTCCTGAAGGAAGGCATCGCCACTTTGCCTCTGGGCGATCTCCGTGAGAGTAAAGCACTACCAAGCTAGGTGCATGGCGTCATGGCTTTTTGATTGGTTCGCCTAGTCGAATCACAGCATTGTCAAAGCATATGAGGGCGAAATGCGGGCTGGTGCGTGTTTGGTGGAGGGCTGTTCGATCTTCAACATGTCGAACTAGTGGAATGGGGCGCGTCCTGCCATCCGATCGTAGTGCCCTCATATTGTCGGCAAACGGCTCCAGATGGCACGCACATTCATTGCATCCAAATATAGAATCAAATGAGTCCTGAGACGGTGTGGCGAAAGTGTCGGTAGTGAAGCAGCGATGGCGGATTCTTGGGAAGCGGCCTCGGGCAGCAACATATTTGCGGGATTTCGGTGCGGAGAGGCCTTCAGCAGCATTGGAATAGATAGTTGGAATCCAATTACTATAAGCCGTTCACAGGAGCGACTTCTCTTATATTTGCAGAGACATAAGGGTGATATTAACCCCTAGTCTTCCTCCTCCTTTGGCACCGTAAATTCGCCTTGACTGACCACAATGGTCTCTTCAACCGTTATTTCCAGGCCGTCAGCTTCTTATATAAGCACCTGCCGACCGGCACGGCGTTCCCTTTCCTCTAAGGTGGCAAAAATTGACGGTCGACCTGTGGTGGGTCCTACTCGCCATCGTACCTATCCTTTCTTGCTGGATGTGGTTGACCGAGTTATTCTAACAATCGATGTTTATACAATGGTTGGCCGTATGTACGGCGTTGGGGCGCAGGTGACTTGGAATCACATTTGGGGCTATAACAGGATATATCAAAAGCTTCGCCGCCGAGCGAGTGTAATATTTAATGTCTGGATCTTGGCTAGGGAAATTTGCCGCAGATTCCAAACCAATCATGAACGGGAGCTATATATAGTTGTATAAATACTTCTTTAACGGTGGAAATGAAGCTGAGATGAGGATCTGCGAGCCCCTTTACATGGTCCCCTCTGCAACTGATTCCATCGAGAAGTCGTGATTGTTAACGAGTATGCCCCATTGAATAGGACATGTAGAGAACGGTACGGATTGAGCTGAGACTTCCTTGGAGGAGCCTTCTCTGATACTGAAGCAGACTATCGACAACGGCAGAATTGCAGCATTCTGCGATTGCGATTCGAACTCGAATATGACAGGAACTGTCGCATCCCGTCTTCAGAACGACGACCCCAGTCGGACATCAAGGAGAGTTTGTGGAACTTCAGCCGTCGTCACTCGTGCAATGATGGTGCTCTGAGTCTAGATCTTTGACCAGCGCAGGAGCACCGCGGCAGCAATGACTGGCAGCACGCTCACCAACTCTCCCAGTCCCGCAAACTCTGGAGGAATTCTCGCATTGACAAAAGCACCCGCAGCGAGAAGGACTGCGAAAGTGTTGTACACGAAGCTCCACATAAAGTTGAACTTGATGCGGTTGACAGATTTCCGACTGGCGTTCATCATGGTCAGGATGCCACACAGAGAAGGACGCATGAGAACAACATCCGCAGCGGATTGAGCGACATCTGTGCCTTCATTCATATGGACGCCGATCGTAGCCTGCGCGAGAGCAACGGCATCGTTCGTGCCGTCGCCGCAGAAAACGACTACCGGTTTCTTGCGATCTGTGCCAGTACCGAGGAGCGTCTGGATGTAGTCCTTCTTGTCGGCGGGCGAGCTTCGAGAACGCACATTGGCGCCAGGAATGCCGAGCTTGGACGCCAAAGTCTGGACAGCTCCGTCATCATCGCCAGAAACCACATGTACCGAGACGCCACGCTTCTGCAAGGTCTCAACCGTCCCCGCAGCGTCAGGTCGAAGCTCATCTTCAAGACCATAGACCGCCTTTAACGCATTGTCGATAGTGAAGCAGAAGACAGTGTACCCTTGAGCAAGCATTGGTTGAACAAGTTCATGTTCGGATAAATTCAGCCAGCGAGAATTACCTGCTCGAAGTCTCTGGCCGCTCAATGCGGTTTCAACACCTTTACCAGTAAGGCTCTTGGGCTCAGGAACAGTCGAAGCCATAATTCCGGCACCCTTGAGGTGAGCAGCCACAGCAACCGAGACTGGGTGTCGACTGTTTTCGATGAGGCCTAGAAGAAGGGGGAGCTTGTCCTCGTCGACGCAGTCCTTCGCGACGACAGAAAGCTTTCCCCTAGTCAAGGTCCCGGTCTTGTCAAACACGACGTGCGACGTCTTGTGAGCGACTTCAATAGCATCTGCGGACTTGAAGATGATACCTCTTTCCGCCGCGACTCCGCTGGCAATAACAATGACCATAGGAACAGCCAGTCCAATGGCGCAGGGGCAAGAGACGATGAGGACAGTAATGGCGTAGGTGATGGCCTGAATTGTAGCTTCGGATCCATCATACGAACGAATAGTCATGCCCACTGCAACCCAGATGACGAACGTGATGATCGTCAATGCCACCACAACCGGGACGAAGTAGGATGCTACCCGGTCTGCGAGATCCTGCAGCTTGGGTTTCGACAGTTTGGCCTCATCGACCATCGCAGCAATGGCATTGATAGTGTTATCGCTAGGCAAACGGTTCAGTCTAACAGTCATAACTCCGGGTCCATTGATAGACCCAGCAATCACCACAGACTTGGGGTATTTCTCCACCGGCCTAGATTCACCAGTGAGCATAGACTCGTCAACCTCAGACGACCCCCTGATGACAGTGCCGTCGGTCGGGATTCTGGTGTCAGGGAGAACTTTGAACGTGTCGCCGTATTGAAGAAGTCGGGCGTCAATCTCACGTTCCGTTCCGCTCTCTTTGTCGACAAGGATAGCTGTCGATGCCTGAAGTGACCGGATAGAAATGGATTCAACAGCTCTCTGACGAGCGAGAGCGGCAACCCATCGACCAACCATGATCAAGGTGACCAAGAGCGTGCTCGTTTCAAAGAATTGACCAGTCGAAAGGGACTTCTCTGCAATGAGATACCCAAAGGAGACCACCGAGAAGATGTAGGCAGCACTAGTGCTCAAGACGATCAAGAGGTCCATCTCGATAACCCTCGAGAAAACGAGAGCCTTCAGGGCCTTGGGATAGAAAGGTCCTGCTATGACAACTTGAACAATCGTGGCCAAGGCGAGTGAAGCCGAGGAATATGCCACCTCCCTCTCAGGAAGCGGAGCCCATGCCATGACCAGGACCGGAATCGTCAAGACAGCGGAGAGAAGCGTCACGTATCCGACATGACGAACATGCTTGCTGCCAGCCTCCAGCGAAGGGTTACCGCGTGGAGGAGCAAGTTCAATTGGCGGACCCCAAATTTTCTCGGTGAGGTCTCGAGCTCCCACGATCTTCGGATCAAACGCAACTCGCACGGTCTGCTTGTCCACGGGTGCCATGTCAATAACTCCGTCCGGCCACGTCTGACTAATGAATTTCGAAGGCTCATCGGGGACGATAAGATCTAGGCTAGATCCCTGGTTCTGGACTTTTTCGCACTTAAATTCGGTCGTTCGCTCCAGATGTTTCATGACTTCCTCTACTGAGCCAAGGCGAAGATCAATGTTGAACTCGGCTCGTGAGAGAACCAGACTGGTTTTCAGGTCTTTGACGGCGGGAACAGTAGCGAGGGTTCGGTTGAGCTTTGTCTCGCAACCAGTACAAGTCATGCCAGAAATGCAGAGAACAACATGTTCCTTGCCGGTACCCTGATTCTCTATGTCGGTGATGGCCTGAATCGGGGCTTTCTCAATCTCCAAACCAGGATCGGCCGCAGCAGAGGAGCAGCAAGCATCGGCGCAAGAGCCTTGAGGGCTGACCGGCCGCTTTTCTGCGCAGCAAGAGTCCGCGCAACTAGTCTTCGGAGTCTTCACGATATCCTGCTTCGGTGGCTTGCAGCAAGAGTCAAGGCGTCCAGTTTGGGCGACAGGCTGCTTCGCGGGCTTTTCGAGGGAGCAGCAAGATTTGGCATAGTTGTCCTTGACGGATGGAGCCGTGACGGGCTTGTCCTCAGAGCAGCAAGAACCGGGGCACTTGTTCTTCGTCGGGGC
The DNA here is from genome assembly GCA_013623535.1 of Fusarium penzigii. NCBI lineage: Eukaryota > Fungi > Ascomycota > Sordariomycetes > Hypocreales > Nectriaceae > Fusarium > Fusarium penzigii. The sequence goes on from JABFFC010000615.1 coordinate 16,721, forward strand.
TTCTTTCATAGCCTTGTCGTCCGTGCAGCAAGAGTCGGCACAGTTGCTCTTTGGGGGAGGTTCCTTGACAGGTTTGCCCTCGGAGCAGCACGGCTTCGAGCACTTGCTTTTGACGGGAGGCTCTTCGGCGGGCTTGTTCTTCGAGCAACAAGGGCCAGCGCAGGCATCGGTGGAAGGCTTCTTGGCAGACCTGACGCTTTCACCAGAGCCCGTTCGCAGGCGAAGGCGGTTCCGCGCGGCCTGGTCCTTGGTGACGGAGCCGCTGCTGCTGCAAGAATCCAGCGAAGTGCGAAGAAGGGAGCGAGCAGACGACTTCTTGGAGCACTGCTTCCCGTCCAGCGAATGGCGCTCGCGAATTTCACAGCAGGTTTCCTGGCCAAGAGCAATGAGAACGCGGCAGATACATCCCAGGGCCCGTAGAGTAGCGCCATAGCGGTCGAGGGCAGAGAGACTATGCTGGCTGCATGCCTTGCCGTCGGTAGCTCCACTGCAAGCTGAGGCGAGTTAGCAATCTTGAATGGCCTTCTCAAAGAGCGGCTACTCACTGTTTGTCTGAGCGTTTGGGCCGGGGGCAGACGCAGCACTCATCTCGCACTCCCGCATAGCCAAGCGGTCAAGGCAAGACGTGTCGCAGCATGGACCGACTTTGCCAAGGCAGCAATCAGGCGCGTCGGTATCATCCTCGGGTTTGTCGTCCGCGCATTTGCGAAAAGAGCAGCAATCATCCGGATTCTCCCGGGTAGGCTCTCCCTGACCCAGGGCCTTGGTGTCAAGAGGCTCAGCGTCGTCACCATCGCAGCAAGAATCCTGGCAACTGCTTGTCTCCTCAATTGGAGCCGCGATTGGCGCAGCAACTGGCTCAGGGGCTGGAGCCGGCGGGCCGCAACAGTCGCATCCCATTGTTGAAGTGATCTTTTGCTTTCAGTCCAATTTATGTGAGTGGAGGTGGTGTTGAAGTTGAGTTTTTCAGAAATTGCATGAGCCTGCCGGTCTCAGTTAGTTACGCCCCGGCACGTGAATAGCTCCACTGTCGCGACTACCCCTGGTTAATCGTATTCACAATGAGGAAATACGTTTTTGTATCAATGAAATCTAAAAATACCTTACTGTTACTCTCCCAAACACATGCGACGGACTAGGCAGTTTCAATCTCATCAATGTGGGGGAATGACCGAGGGGGACACACATTTTCAGGTGCAGCTTCAGGTGCAGCTTAGCCCAGGTTGCAATGGCCACGTGTCGTTTGACAACAACAGCCTGAGGACACTGTGTCCTTTAAGGCTATCAATGCACAGAAAACACAACGGAGACCTGGGGTCCAGAATTGTCTCTGCCGAGATACACTTCTCTTACAGTGCTTGCATAGTACGTGGCTCAGTCTGCCTCACATCGCCGCACGTTCTCCGAGCAGTCTGAGGACCAACTCCAGTGGAGTGCGGAGAGAACCGACGTAGAAACCCGACAATTAATTCTGCCATGGCAGGACTGCTGTCAGCGGGGAAAGTTCTCGGCTTCCGTTTTTCGTTTCCTGCGAACATAATTATTCTCGGCAGATGAAAAGGAAGATCAATAGCGAGAAGATCCAGTTCCGCTCATTGGCGAATGGTCTTCGCAAATTTCAGAATCTGTTTTGCTGCGTCGTTAAACCCCCTGACTCAAGTCGGCGCCCGCTACACGCGCGCCCGGATGCGCATTTAGATTTTTTTACGTTTTCTATAATAACCTAACATTTCATTCATATTAAATTATAAAAACTCTGTATGTAATATGTAATAGCATCATAAATATGCTTATGATCTTAATTTTCTTATTATAATTTTCTTTAGTTTTATTATAATTATTAAAAGTTGAATGAGACTAATCGCGCACCTGGGCGCGCGAATTTCATGAATGATGACTAAGCACAGGTTGAAATACCTTATAACTAATTGAATATTAAAGATATAGTGATTAAAGTAAGATATATATATAGATATAATGTAATAGATATCATAGACATTTTTCCCTAAATTTTAAATAAATTCTTACTAATTTTGTAGAATTTAAAACATAAAAAATCTAAAAGCGCGCCCGGGCGCCTCTGTAGCGGGCGCCACTCAAGTCCTACTGCGTACGTCAGCAATTGAGGCAATGCTTCTAATGGTCGGGATGGTGGCAACACACAATTCAGGGATCAGGTGGAGCATTAGTTGCATCCTAACGAATCAAATGATAACCTTGGCGCGGAACAGACCGTTTCCGTGTGAAATCGCTGACTCATTCACTTTAGCAAATCGGGTCTTGGCTACTCCGTATCCGTACTCGGGGGAGCCATGAGGTTCACGGGTACCGTGACGAAGTCGAGACGCAGCACATGGCGGATACACATCTGGTACAATTGCACTAACATTTGAGACGGTTTGCCAAGCTTTTGTTGCAACATTTGGAGCAGCGATTGGTGAGAGCCACAATGGCAATCGACGTTATTCTGGGATGTGTACTAGAACCTAGCTAAATGGTTTTTCCGCAGGACCCATGCTAACATCGGGTCCACAGGTACCCGTGAACCTATTGGCTCCCTCTCCGATGCGTTACTGAACAGGATACCCGTGATTGGAGAACCCCGCTGTCGAACGGGTGGGAGATTACGAGTCTCTTATCCCCTTTGACTGTCGTAAGCCCCCACTTCCCGTACCTAGCAGCGGGGTTAGCCAATAAAAATGCGTTAAATCAAAGGTACATTTATCCCCACCTAACTTTGGTTGTGCCAAAGGTCCCAGCAATTGCCAAGTCTACATAAAGCTACATTACATTCTTGACACCTATATCGTGACTGCGGCGCCCTTCGACTGTTACCGCTAATCGCAGATAATGCTGCCCTTGATCTTCGAGACCGACGCTGACCTAGCCGGAGGCCTTGACAGGCAAGGCATTCAATTTTCCTTTGTGAACGCGAGTGTGCTGTAATGTAGGCGTAATTTCGTTTCCAGTCCGAAATCTCTTTCTTGATTGCGTCTCCGGTGCATACGCTTCCATAAGATCATTCAAAAGCCGTTGCCGCCAATTGCCTTGCGAAATCTCTGCCTTCCATTGCGACTGCCCTCGCTGCTGCAAAATGAAGCTATTTACAAGAGCAATTTCCAGGAGAAAGTCCCAAGCCATGGCTTTCCAGCCGCCTCGGCGCACACGACGGTCAAGGCCCCAATAAGCTCTCATTTGGTCACCTCGATCCACGGCATTCATCTCGTTGTTATAGATAGCAGCAATAGATGAGATAGAAACCTGTTTAACAGGGTCGTCACCAAAAAAACGCTGTATAGGTCGTGCTTGCATTTGGTCTGTTGTTGGTTTCTTCCTGATGCAGTCAAGCCTTTCATTGCCCTTAAATACAGTCGTCAGAAATAACACAAGCGCATTGTCTTTCCAAGCGATCTGGTTGACCTTGTTATCGGCTGTTGAACTAGGTTTAACAACATTAAACTCGAGGCTGCCAGCAGCTGTATTATCTATAGCCCTTAGTTTGACAAGCGGCTTGTAGATGCCACAGTTCTTGCGGGCTGTGCCCGTGGCTCCATGGCCACGCTGCCGAAGTCTCCGGAATAGATCGCAGGAAGAGAACAAATTATCGAGAAATACATGGTACGTGGATTTCGCCAGTAAATTAACCAAGGCAACAACCACAGCTTGAGTCGGGTTCAGATGGATCGTGTTTCTCGCTCGAAGCTGCCGGCGCTGTCGCATCATTCCCAGCTGTAAGGGCAGGCGCCGGTAGGTCGGCCTAACCCCAACAGGCCCGAACTTCCGGCCCGGCCTATGCCAAATCCACCGAAGAAAATAGCCTCGCTGAGCCACAGTCCAGACTTTGAAGCCTGTGGGGATTGGCTTGGAAGGGATAGTTGTTGTCTCAAGAGATCTTCCCGGAAAACGGACCATACACTCATCTACAGCAATAGATGTGCCCGGTATATGGAAGATGGTAGATATATGTTGTATATGGTCAGACCATGTATGAACCCGACTGAATGTACGACCATAGAAGCCCATATCATCTATATTGAGAGTCAGAGGATCATAGATATGAAGATGTCGAGATAGTAATTGGAAGCGATTATAAGACATCCATTTGACTACTGGATGAACTGGGCGAATGTCCTTAGGTTTTGAAACCTTCCAATAATCCTCGATGTTTGGCTCCTTATGTATTCTCATATACATTAAGGTCGCAAGCCATACGTAGATTTTCGCAGTAGAGGTCGGCTTCCAAGCGAGCAGCCGCGATTGCGGATGTAGTCTTTGGGTGCCATCTTCATGCTGCTCAAGCCGGTGACTGACCCAACTGTTGGTGTAGCAGACCCAGCTTTCCACTAAGGAAATAGGCACGAATTGCTGGAAAAGCAACAGCGGCTCTGAGGGCAGGGCCGTTATCTCAAAGGGCCAGGTTGGAACGACCATGGCCTCGGAGTTGTAGCCACGATCAAGAATAGGATCATGTATTGGCCGGCAGGTGTTATCAGCGGGCTGCTCACGGCGGCTATCATCGACACGGATGAAGCTATTATCATCATATGCGTTGACTGCTTGGCTGATGAGCTGTTGGGAATCCATGAGAACTCATAAAATGAGTACCTCAGATTCGGCGGGGGTTATGTGGGGGGCCAGGTACGAAGGTGGAGGCTTACGACAGTCAAAGGGATAACATCCGTCTCGAGTCCAGTCTCCGTCAAGGCATCTTTGCTAGAATTCAAATCGCTGCCAATACATTCCCTATTTGCCTTCTTTTTAACGACAACATATCGGATCACTCAGGAGATGAGGCTTGGTACTCCCGGGCGTAACAAATTTCCTTCATTGGCAGTAGTAGCAGAGTAAACACGACCGATTTGAGCCCCGTTCCCGACTTAAAGCATTGAGAAGAAGCGTCAACCAACACTGTCAGTGGTGATCGTCAGATAGATGTGAGAAGTGTCTTGGTGAGCTGGTCCCAAAGACGACGGCGACTATTCTCGAGCTGGGGATCACCGCGGGGTTGGGCCAAGCCTTTACAGCGGTCCTCGACAAGGCCGAAGAGATCGCGAGCACCAATGATGGTTGGCTCATGGGCGAGGCGGACCGTTTTCTTGTCAAGAGCTTGAACTTCAGTCACACCTCGTGGGGGGTCAGAGGCGAGTCGCTCTCCTTCGGCCGTCGAGTCCAGGAAGTACCGGTAGTTGCCGCCAACGATCGTGCTGAGCGAGAAGCCACTGGCCGTCGAGGCGAAGCGGATCACCTCGTCGGCGTTGGCGATGGAGGTGTCGATATTGAACTCGCCCTTTCCCATTACAAAGTTTACCTGCGCCTGGGAAACGCCCATCATGGTTCCGAAAACTCGCATCAGCTTGTCAGCGCACGCAGTGCAGTCCATGCCGCTGACCAGGAACCCCACGGTCTCGACACCGCCCAACTTCTCAGGGTCAGTGCGGTCTTTGCCGCCGGCCCCAGATGCCTTGAAGGCGGCGCCGCTTGTCTTTGCCTTGCTCTTTTTATGCTTGTGGCTCGCATGTTTGTTCTTCTTCGCGTTCGCGGTGCTGGACTTGTTGCCCATGCAGCAGGTATCGAGGGAGGCGGCGCCTTGGTCGATGACGCTGCGGCAGATGCAGCGGAGCTGTTCGAGGTAGCTGCTGTTCTGGTCGAAGGCGGCTTGGAGGTGGATGTTGCAGGCTGATCCGGTTTTGTGGCCGCCCTGTTCTTGCTCGTGAGGATGGTCGGGGGACTCTGCATCTTTGTCAGCTCACAAGATCTTGAAGAGAGTTAGTGGCATGGCCAACTTGCTCTCATGGTCTGGATCATCTTCGCAAGCCTTGCCGCACTCGAGGGCCGTAACAGCGTAAATGCACTTCTCTGTAAAGACATGTTAGAACCGGATCCCTTGGCGGACGTGGCCCCGTCAATGACACCGTGCTGGAGAGTATGGTCTTACCATCGCAACGTTCCTCAGAGCCACAGCAGGTCGAGGCCACGGATAAGACACTCGAGGCATCGGAATGATCTTCGCCGCAGCATCCTCCATGCTCATGACCGTCATCGTGCTCGCTGTCGTTGCCATGTTGGTGGCCGTTACCGCAACATCCTCCGTTCTTATGGCCGCCATGTTCGTGACTGTCGCGATGCACTTCGGGTGTCGAAGCATGGGACTGGGAGGCCCCAGTTGGTTTAGCGCAGCACGAAGCGCCCATGGTCGTGTGAGAGTTGAAAGAGGTAAAATGAGTATGTACAAGCGAATTTCTATGTTTTGGAGTGGTGGACAAATGAGTTGGGCGTAAAGAAGTTTGCGTCTTAAATAACTGAAGTTATTTAGACGATCAGATGAAAGTCTCCGCTCTGTCTTCCCGCTCTTAGTTTCCACGCCGCCTTTCTGACCGCTGGTCTGCGCGCCGCAGTGCTACCATACTCTCGGAACCCGGCGCTAAAGCCCTTTGTGTTGCGCAATATCAGTGGCCAAAATTGCAAC
>JABFFC010000616.1:0-35180 GCA_013623535.1 Fusarium penzigii
GCTTCACTCAACTCCCGCCCACCCCTGACCAACAGGGCTCACAATGCCAGGTCCCCACAAACAAATGGGGACAGCCCATTGGGAAAAAGGTGGTGGGTAAGCCTGGACCTGGACCTGGACCTGGACCCTCTCAGATGGAAGCTCTCATGAGGCGCTGGAATGGGATATGGATGGATGTTCTGGGACGGTTCTCGTACTTCTTGAGCTGGAATTACATTGTACATCCTACAAGCTCTGCTCGTATGTACCTAATTGCTCAGCTTGAATTTGACTCTTAAGAAACAGTGTGAAAGAGGAAAGAAAGGGACCCAGAACGGCCAATTCAGGGTCCCATCCTCTTCCTCTTCTTCTAATCCTCCCATCTCCATTGCCTTTCCACATTTTATCTTCTTTCCCTTTGCCTGGTGTAACTTCAACCCCTCTTGTTCAGCACACGCCCCCTCCCTCTTTTGATCCTGTTCCTTCACCTAATTCAACGTTAAACCCTTCGGAGATCAAAGGTTTCTTCTTACCGGCAACGCTTTTTAATCGATTTCTTCTGCCAACCAACCTCAGGCTCGACTCTGTTAGTCTAGCTCTTATTTCCTTTCCAATTCCACCTCGCTTTTTTGTTCATGACTTTGTCTTGTCTTGTCTTGTCTAGTCGGAACAGCCGAAGTCAAACACCTGAACTGACTTGGCTGCCACTGGTTAGCTCAAGTTCGTTTATCGGCTGTCACCCACTTCTTTCTTAGTTGCGCCTGCCTTGCCTTGCCCATCTGTCTGTTGCTCATGCTTCTTCCCAGCTGGTGCAGCGCAACTTCCTTCTTCCATCTTACACCATTTGCACATACACATACACCTACTCTCGTCTCAAGCTGTGCTGGAATAACTGAAACAACAACTAGACAGCCTCTTCGACCATATCACAATACATCAGTATCTAAACATCGAACCGCAACTGTCATTCGTAAAGAACCATCGTCATCGGTAGTTCACTAGCTTTCACTCCAATCTCGTCGCATCCCAACCTTCCCCGCCTTCAACTACGACTACCTGCGATAGTTGGTCTTTTCCTCACTGAATCGAAACGAGACGCCGGTGATATCATCTCCAAATCTCAATCGCACTTCTGTCGTGTTCACGCGGCTGGGCTATCCTCTCATCTTGATATTGCCCGTTTAGCTCCGGTCATTCTCGCATCTCTTGGCTGAGCTATTGCAACTGACGCCATTATTTCCTGGGTCACCATATCCGATAAACAATCAAACACATCCTCCCAGACACCTTCGCGGCTCATTCGGGCGACTTCCCTTTCCTTCGTAAACACCATTTTCATCACGAACGTTACTAGTCGACCTTGAACCTGCGGCACACCCTTACTTCCGGCCCAACTACTGTTGTCAAGTGGCCATTATTTTGAACTCCAGAGACTTGCTCTGGCTGGTTCCCATGCATCGTGACGGCGCCAAACCGTCATGAGCCCTCCCGAATCAACTCGTACCAGCAGTCATACCCAGGCTTTCAGGCCCGTCGAAACTGCTTATAACGATGCTTTTTCACCAACACGCCCTTCTCTTCTCAGCGCACCCAAACCAGCTTCCTTGACGCCTACTCTGGACTATACTCAGCCTAGAACGATGGGAAACCGAGCAACCGAGCTTAGTCGTCAGGATGGTAACCCATATCCTCTTGGCGGAAGTCGCTTCTTCCGGGAACCCTCTATCAACGGTTCCAGATCACCATCGCAGAGCCCCTTCCGGCTCAGTATGCCCGGTATTTCTCCAGGGCAGCTAGCCTTCTCTGCCATGCAATATCTCCCAGTTCCAGTCATAGTACTCAACAATCTAAAGACAGTTGTATTGGCCAATGAGGCCATGGGGCGCATGCTGGGGATAATCACTGAAGAGTCGGATGAGGAGACCGCTTCTCTATCTGTCGAACATTTACGCGGCCAGACCTTGTCACAAGTTGGCATCGACATGCTGCAGGACGGGCAACCTGTCTGGGCAACTTGGGAAGCTTTCTTGGATGGTATGATTGACGAGATGGGCGTGCGAGCAGCGGCAAGGGACCCTCAACAGCCGTCCCTTTCAGGCGGAGATGCCACACCAACTGCAGGTACAGCACCTTTGCCTGAGCCATCGGCGAAACCTGCTGCACGGCAACCGCAAGATGCCACTGTCGAGGTTGTCATCATCCGTAAGGGTATTAACAGGGTGACTTATGACCAATGCCACAATACGAAGGGTCAAGAACACCAGGTTTTCGCCAAAATGATCATCACTATCTGGGAGCTCGAGGACCATCAGACTTTCTTTACGCTAACTTTCACCAATACGCAATCACCTCCCTCTGCTCTATCACACACCAAAAAGTCCGTCGCACGACCGAGCATCCTCGAAGCCGCCGAGCGCAGATCCATATCACACTCCAACCCCTCTTCTGTTGCCTCTAGCCGGGATTCAAATTCACCCTCTTTCCACAGCCCAGGTGTGGTCACCATGTCGTCGAGCCCTTTCCCCCCGATGGGCCCGCCCTCGATCGCCTCGCATTCAAGTACACCCTCACTTCTTCAGAAGATGCTCCTTATGAAGGATGCTCTACTCAACAACAGACATACACCCATTCTGGCTATGTGGAAAGACGGTAGTGTCAGTTTCCCAAATATGGCAGCTAGGAAGTTGTTTTCACAAAACGCTCCGCGCGACACATCCATTAACGGCCCTGAACTCTTGAACAACTGGAATTGCTATACCGAAGACTTCTCCCGTCAGCTGGAAACGTCCGAGTACCCTATTTCGGTTCTACTCAGGACAGAAGCGCCGTTTAGTGGCATGCGTATCGGTATGTACGATAGCAACGGCAAGAAGCTCGTCTTTGATATGCTTGGGGAGGCAATTCGTGACGATTCCACGAATGAATTCCTTGCCGGGGTTGTTACTGGCCGCGACGTAACAGATATGACGGAAGAAATCACACAGATCAAGCAAAAGGATGAGGAAAGATTCAGGTTGATTTGCGATACCATGCCCCAGTTGGTATGGACCACTACACCTCAAGGATTACACGACTTCTTCAACACTCGATGGTACACTTACACCGGGCTGTCAGTTGAGGATAGTCTGGGTGAGAACTGGGTTAATGCATTCCATCCGGACGATCTGGAAGATGCAAAGAGAAGATGGTTGCATTCGCTGGAAACAGGAGATCCGTACATGACAGAATATCGATGTCGTAGCAAGGACGGTCAATGGCGCTGGTTTCTAGGCAGGGCTCTGCCCCAACGCAACAAAGAGACAGGAGAGATTGAGAAGTGGTTTGGTAAGTGACGTCGAGATTGGCTGTTAGTACAGATTTCTAACTGAAGTTTCTCAGGAACCTGCACCGATGTCCACGAGAGCTTACAAACCAAGATGACTGCCCAGCGTACGCGGCAGCAACTCCTCAGCGTCATGACACACTCTCATGTTTCCCTCTTCACGGTCGATCCTAACCGCAAAGTTACCATGCTCGAAGGAGCACTAATCTGGAACAACACTCACGACGAAGGCCATGATGATTCGAGATGGTATCTTGGGAAGAACATGTATCAAGTCTTCAACCGCCTCACAGACCAGCTTCCCGAAGGTGAAAGACCCAAGTTTCTCGAATCGATAGAGCTCATACTGGACGGAAAGGTAAAGGAGGACGTCAAGGAGCACGGCATGGGTAAGACATAATCTGCATCATGGTCCTGAATCTGTTTTGCTAACGGAGACTGTAGACGATCGTTGGTATCGAACACGTTTCTTGCCCATGTATGGCAAAAAGACTCTGGAGGGCAAAGCAACAACAGATACACGCATCGAAGGCGTCATTGGAGTCATTATGGACGTGACAGAACTCAAATCGCGTGAACAGGCCCTCGTCGAACAATCGAAAGCGAAACGAAAGGCGATTGCCAACGAGGCTGCTGCAAAAGAAGCCAATCGACTCAAGAGCCAGTTCCTTGCCAACATGTCGCACGAGATCCGAACACCCATCACTGGTGTGCTTGGAATGGCAGAACTCTTGGCCGGGATGGAACTCGACGAAGAACAGCAGGAGTACGTTGAAAACATCCAAAGCTCCGCGACTTCTCTCCTTACTGTCATCAACGATATCCTTGACTTTTCAAAGGTGGAATCCGGACGTCTTGATATTGAAGAAGTCCGCTTCTCCTTATCTCATATCGTCAAAGAAGTCGGCAAGATGCTGCAGTTTGCTGTTGAGCGAAAGAGCCTCGATTTCCAGTCGGATGTTGAAAACGATATCGAGAACGATCTTGTGGTCATAGGAGACCCCGGCCGAGTGCGCCAGATTCTTACTAACCTCTTGACCAATAGCATCAAGTTCACAAACCAGGGGTATGTGAGGTTTTCTGTTGCCAAGGAGAAGGAGACGTCGGACACGATTGAAGTTCGCTTCACGATTGAGGATACGGGAATAGGGATCCACGAAGAAGTCCGCAAGAAGTTGTTTCAGCCTTTCAGTCAAGGCGATGCTTCGACAGCACGACGCTTCGGTGGAACTGGCCTGGGTCTGACCATTTGCAAGAATCTACTCGATCTCATGCATGGTCGCATCACCCTGGAATCCAGCCTTGGACACGGAACCAAGGCTACATTCTGGGTTCCTTTCAACAAAGCCAACGGTGCACCGGAAGCGGGATTGGCAAGCGCCGGTGCTATCCCAGATCGCCTCCAATCCGAATTGAGCATGTCTTGCAACAGTTCCGAATATGATCATATTATTGGAACTCCTCCAGCATCCGACGGTGGCCCAGGAGTGTCTTCCAACCCTCGCCGTGCACGAAATGGACCAGTGGCCGCGACTACTCCTGATCAGGATTTGCCGTCATCCGAACGAGCCGACATGCATATCCTTGTGGTAGAAGACAAGTAGGTTTATATACGCCACCGAGATAACGAACGTGTCAACTAACTCGTGTAGTCCCATCAACCAAAAGATTGCCACAAAGACGATCGGTAAACTTGGGTTTCAGGTTACAGCAACATGGAACGGCAAGGAGGCTCTAGAGTATCTGGCTGGAGTCGGCAGGGGTGTCAACCCCAAGCCCGACATCATTCTGATGGATGTGCAGATGCCAATCATTGACGGTTACAAGTGCACTCATTTGTTGAGGCATCATATGCCTTACAAGGATATTGTCCACGACGTGCCCATCATAGCGATGACTGCATCCGCCATTCAGGGCGACCGAGAAAAGTGTACGAGGGCCGGAATGGACGACTATCTGGCTAAGCCGGTGAGAGGTGTCGTTCTGGAGAAGATGCTTCTCCGGTGGTGTAGCCGCCATCGTCGTGATATAGTTGCGCCAGAGCCCTCAGCATCTGACTGTTCGGAGATGGGCGAGAATTGCGACAATGCCGACATACCCAACATTGGTGTTGAAGACAACACCACCTCTGCGAAGAGGAAATTGTCAGAGGATTTCGCCAACAATAGTCCCATCACTCCCAGGCCACTTACTACAAATGGCCAGCATGAACCATCGCCATTTGACTCAGTTACGCCAGAGCTGACGCCTCAGTTACGTCGACCGGAAGGGGAGACGGAAATGACTAATAGGCTTCAAGAGAATAAACTCATCGATGCCGCTGGAGGGCCACCAACCTACCGAAGGAACTCGTATCAAGATCTGCAGACGGGCGATTCGCTTACGGAGGAGAACGTCAACAAGCTGAAGAGCGAGAACCAGCCACCTCGTCGCTGATCTTGAGTTATGCCAACTCGAACTTTCAGATGGACTGAGGGGTATACAGGTAAAAAGGAGCCTGGAAAGGACAGGGAGACGACATGAATATTTGCATCTTTAGAACTTCTTTTTTCTAATCTTCTGTTTACTTTGGGGGAGGCCTTACTGTCAATTTTTTTTTTTTTCAGTTTTGATGATATTCAGCCAACACTACCAACAGCGTACGAGTGGGCAAAGAAACATAGCATCCATGTATTATTGCATGGCGATTTTGGCGTTGAAAGGGAGTGGACTTGAGATCATTTGGATTGGGCACGGAGCAATAAAAAAGGGAGATGGTTCGTAACTAGAAAAGGGTTGTTTCTTTTCTTCTCTTTTTAACAATGAATGGTAGAAGACGGAATGAATGAATTCTCATCTTTTGTTTCTGTTTTGCTATATCATATCGCCGTGTATTCATGAGTGCTGTCTATTTACTCGTCATGATAAAGAATCCGTTGTTGTAATGCATAGAGGACGACTTACGGACATCACTGAATGAATCAAGTAAGCTAAATTGCATATCAACCATGAATTTACCATCTTGTTCCTAGGTAATGTAACTTAATCCATACGCCACTTGTGCCCAATAAATAAAAAAACATCAGGCTCCCATGAGTAACAGAAGCAACTTCGATAGTCATTACCGCCCAACGTAAACTGGCGTCATCTCATTTCATATCCACACTGAATGTATCCCCGGAGGTTCATGTCCCTAATGTGTGTGGTGTTTTTTATGTTGTGGAGGTTCTTCTCCATGTGTTGGAAGATCTATGGTAGTCTAGACCTCGGTCTCGATTCCGGGCTGCTTCGAGGAATGTTCAAAGGCTCCGGTTGCTTTATTCCGACCGCGATCGAGCTGATGCTTGATCCACTTTGCCGTTCGGGGGATCTGAATCGGGGAGGGAAAAAAAACATAGTCAGTTATATTGATTCTTGGCAATTTTTTCTTACAATCTGTACGCCCCCCCTTTGTAAGAAAGGAAAGGGAGGATAAAGAAAAGTGGAGGGGTTTGTGGGAATCATTTGTTGTTCTTTATCAGGACTTACCTTCCATTGCATGAGACCACGATGTTGGCGGTGAAGTCGCTTATTGCGTTTCTTGTAGTCACGGATCTGATCGATTGGGCCCTGCTTATGCCCCTCGCTGCCATCAGGGACACTGCCGTTATCGTTCTGATCCTGTCCGTTGCCTTTGCGTTCGTCTTCCGTGTCGGACGAGGAAGAGCTTGAGCTAGAGTCCGATTCGCTTCCGATCGAGTTGGCGTAGCGGCCGCCGGCGATGACTTCAGATTCGCCAGAGTCGGATTCGATGCCCGCCTGCTTCTGTAGTTGATGTGTCTCGAGGTTGTCGCGTGCGGTTTCGATAACTTCGACAACGTTGCGGAGATGGACATCGCGACTTGCCCATTTCTGATGAGCGCTCCCCTGGACGAGATGGTTAGCACACTGCAAGTATAGATGGTGATGCCTGTGTAAACAGTGGCTAGTAAAGGTGTTGTTGAACTTACCAGGCCTGCCCAGAAAGTCACTTTCAGCTTAACGGTGCCAACTCTCTCACCGCAGGTTTCCAAACAGCAGGCCGACGCTCTTTCAACATCGCCCTTCCAGAGTGGCAACTCCAACTCGGTCTCTTCCTCATCTACAATGTCCTTGAACCAGAGGACTGCAAATGCTGCAACATCCTCTCCCAAGAGACCCTTTTCGACAAACTTGACGGTCAAGCAACTGCTGTAGCGCGATGATACCGCCAGAGCTAGACTGCGGCCTCGTTTCGTTTTCCAAGTGGCTTGTCCGCTCTCATCGCCCTCACCCTCTGAGGCATACATCTTGCCTGAGCTGATACTGGTAGCGAATCTGACCTTCTTGGAGCGTAGATCACTAGGGCAGTCTGGAGCGGTGATCTTGGGTTGAACTTCGAGGGTGCCATACTGCCAGCCAAGTAGATTTCGTGGAGCTTGAAGCTGGACGCTCCTCCAGACTAGAGAAAGGCGGACGCGACCATGGCCAATTCCGCCAGTCAAGGGCCAGAAGCCCATGACCTGTGAGCGCTCTTTAAAGACCTCTTCGAGTGGCAGGTGAACAATACCAAGAAGAGGGTCATCCTCCTTGACTCTCGCATCTCGAACGGTAACGAAGACTTCGCATTCGCGCCAGTCCCGGATGAAGCGTTCGCAGCCGGCGTTAAAGAAGGGCTTCGCGTTCTGGGGCTTGGTTCTTGTCTTGTATGTCTTGCGGTGATTGATGATGACGGTACAGTACGAGCTCGGCAGTCCTTCACCGGTCTCTTCCTCGTCGCTTGCTTCTGTCTCCTTCATGGCCTCCCGCTTGTTGAGATGCTCCAGCTCGAGGCCAGTTATGTTGTGAATCTGCAGGCTGAGGATGCCACTTGGGAAGCCATCAGGTGGTGGTGCTGAGATAATCATAGCATCCTTCTCAGCCTTGAGTTCCTGCGCCTTTTGCTGCTCAAGTTCGTCTTGGTCTCTATCGCTGCTGCCCTCCTTGAACATTGTCTCGCGGAGCTTCTTCTCACACGAATCACTGACCTTCTTCTCGAGCTGTTCCATGTTACGGATCTTTGGATCGTGAGTCTGCTTCTCAAACTGGCACTCCTGGAGGCGTGTCTTGGAGTAGTAACCGACGCTCCATTCGAGCTTGCCAGGCATGTTGTCACCTGACTTGAGGGCCCTAAAGCCGTCTTCTCGATGACACATCTGTCCGTTAGATTCAGGGCTCTTCATGAGCTTCTTCAAGTTGACTTCGATACGACCGAGGTCGTCATCAGCGGTGAACCTGTCAGAGTCCCAAAGCTGAATACGGATTCGTTCGTTGATGTTGAGTTCTTCTGGTGTTACCAGAACAAAGCATGTCTCGTCCCAGCATGGTTCCATCTCATTCTCAATAACGCGTGTGGTCCAGAGCACCTTTCCAAACTTGGCCCAGCCAACAGAAACATATGCATCGGAGCTACCTTCTTTGATGAGAGGGATTCCAGAGTCGCCCATCTTGAAATCGTAACCGCGTTTGATGTTAATGGCGAGGATTCCTACCGCATTGGTATCCTTCTTAAAGTCATCACCAGCCAGCATATCCTTGAGGTCAAGTGTCAAGCTCTTGGGAGCCACATATTCGGACATGGCAGCGTCAACGGCAGACTGAACGAAGTTGCTGATGAAGGGCACATCCATGATGTTCACGGCATGCTTACTCAAAGGCACACAGCTAAGGTTGACCTTTGGCTGACCCAGGAAGGTAAGAGTACAAAGGGCAAAGAACGGAGGGTCTGGTGTAAGCTGTAGACGCATGCGCATGGTACCGATGACACCCTGTAGATCTACCCACACAGGAATCTTGATGTTTCCCGCCAGGTAAAAGGCAAGGTATAGGTGCATGTCCTTGGTGCGTTCCTTGAGCGATTTGGAGCTTGATCTGGTTCGGTAGGCGAAAGCGACTTCCAGGTTGATGAAGTCGCCCTCCTCGGCGTCCATGCCATCAGCCACTGAGGTGTTGCTGTCACCTGAACTGTCCCTCTGAGCATCGGCCTCATTCTCGCTCTGTTCGGCCGACATCAGCTTCCCATCTTCGCCCACTGATCTGGCAGCTGCTCCTGTAGGGAGCCAACGGATACCAAGGATACGAATGGATTCGCTGCCCTGACCAATATCCTCGACGCTCACCATACGGATAAACCTGGGTAGCGAAGCCTGCATGACATCCTCCAGGGTGTCTGCGAGGCTCGCAAAGAGGTCAGGGTTGATGAGAGGCCAGACAGAACCGATAAGTGAGTTGAGCCACACAGTTGTCTCGGTCTTGTGTTCTTTTGAAGCACTGGTAAGACCACGACGGTGGGCGTCCCAGACTTCATCCTCAAAGATATTCTCTATCTTGTGGGCCATCCACTTTCGAACAGAGACGATCAAGAACCAGATGGCAGCACCGGTAGCAGTAAAGAGAACCAGCCAAACAGTACCATTGACAAGTGACGGGCCTTTTCTGGCTTTGGGAAGCAGGCCATACCTTAGCAGCTTTTCAAAGGCCAATGCACTGACGACAATAACTGCAGCACCGGCAAGGCCAGCGGTGACACCAAGCTTGTTGATCTTGGCGAGCTCCTGGCGGAGGGCGTCAAAGTCCGGAGGTGGAAACAGATCACCCATGGCGTCGTGGCTTCGTTGCATGTCGCGGTGCTCATCCTTTAGCTGATCTTCGGACTTTTGCTTGTTGTTTAGGCCAGTGGATGTACGTGAGGTGCTGCCAAATGGGGGATCGTTTTCGTCAATTTCCTCGAGTGCCTGGTCTGTGAAATCGTGGATGGTGACGGGCAGGTGAGTGATAGGATCAGTGACCTGTCGTTCTGCTCTCTCTTTCCTGTGCTTCTTGATGTCTTTCCGCCTCTTTTTGGGGTCACTCATATTGGGATCAATTTGTGAAGTATCCTCCATCTGGTCGTCATTCTGACTGCCTTGCCCATCTTGAACGTCTGGACCATCTTGACCATCTTGACCATCTTGACCTTGCGAGACTGAATCTGGTTGAGTATTTGGTTTTGTGATGTCTGTTGAATGTTTGCTGTCGGATGTATCATCTGTCGTGGGGGAGCTTGCATTCAGAGCATTCTCTTGCCTGGCAGCTCTCTCTTCACGATATTTTGATACAGTTGGGATAGGATGCTTAGCGCTGTAAGGAGTGGTATAGCGCCGGTGGTGATCATCAGCATCGTCCCGGCCAGACATGACAGTTGTGGGTTGACGTTAGTATTTGCTGATGGCTGATGAAGTGAGTATGAAATGATAATTAAGGTAACCAGTCGGGCTGTGGTGTATTAGACAGTTTGTTAATGGACTAGCTTGAGATTTGACAGAAACTGGGAGAATTGAATTGAGTGGACGAGAAGAATGGACAGGACAATCCCACGGAGATGATGTAGGGTACAGAAGAGGTAACGGTTACTTTTCAGCAAGGGCAATTGTAATACAGTATGGTACAAATACGAATAATAAATGTGTGTAGATGATGATTACAGTGGAGGGAGAGGCTGGATAAGATAAAATAATGTCTGGTTGAATGAGGCGGCTCTACGTCATCTGTGATGTGACACTGAGAGAAGGAAGGAAGTCAACATGGCACGTGCCGGGTTTTCCATCTTGGCATTTTTCAACGTTGTTACAGTGGCTCAAGTAGAAAATCATGGCAGCAGCTTGAAATTAAGGTAAGGAAACGGAAGTTATGGCGGGGATCATGGAGACTCTTGTTGCTTGGCAATTTGTCGTGCTGCGGTTTTCTTGGTCATTTGAACTTGGCGAAGCTTGATATCAAGGTAAACGAAAGTTTTATGTCACTATTATACACATACAGAGTCCATTGACATCTGGGAACACTTGGTGATTACTTCACAACTGGACCTGTAAAGGAGACTCGATAATCAATCAGGTCACCGAGTCAAAAGAAACTCGCAATAGTAATGCTCACACGACATGTCGTTGAGAGACTACTCTCTGTACCTGGGCTAAGGAAATTTCCAGAAGGTGGTCAAAATCTGGACAGCAAATCAGAGGCGATTGTTTCAGTTATAAAGGTAGGGGGGAGTAATAAAGACGTGAAGAAACCTGAATTGGTCCTCGCTGGCTTTTGACCAACAGCACCACTTACCATGTACAGTATAAGTATAAACACGTCAGCTCGATAGAGTTGGTTGGTTGGAAGCATTCCAGGTTAGTTGCAAAGCAAGCTTGACAGCAACGTTGAAGTGGGGTTTACTGGGGGTTTAGTCGATCGATCAATGCAGAGGACAATTTTTTATTGCTGGTTAATATCATCATGTCACGATAAATATAGTATAGTAGTAGGGCTGTTGGCTGATGAGTTAGAAGAGGTGGATTTTGGGTGTCTCTGTTTTTTTTGCTACCTGCTCTTGCCTGGATTGGGCTATTGTCTGCATACATGCATATAAAGATTCAATATCGAGTATACGCTTCTAGGGTAACCTGCTTTCACGATGGTAAGGATATGGCTAAGCAATTGACTTGACAGCCTCTCATACATAACAAACCATGTCTTTTCATCTTCGGTTTTCTTCGCCCTTTACTTTTCTAAGGGACTTTGAATGGACGCCACACTCGATCTCACATGTCAAAACCAGCCATTAATTGGGAAGATTTACGAATACAACATCTACAATACCTACACACTGCAAGCACACCATGTTCTTACGCTGATGGTAACATCTGTGATTGAGAAAAAACTAGCAGAAAACCAGGGATAGAAACAACAACACAGCGAAGACAAAAAAAAAAAAAGTGACACTCAAAAGCGAACAGACAACATACAAATCGAGCAACATGAATCGAACCATAGTCATTCGATACTGTGGCTCTTATAGGGCAACTTTTACATCCGTTCATGCTCCCCCTCTCCATCATACAATGCAACCCATCACATCACAGGGCCATCGAAGAGATGAATCACATCCAATCCCACCGATCTGGTTTCATTTCTTCCCCTTTTACCGCCAAACACGAAAATGTCACCGTTGATCTCCCCCTGCAACTGCATTTCATGCTTCCGAGCCCCGAATGCACATACAGAATATAGAAAAATCTCCTCTGACCCCTTCTTCCTAAAACACTCCATGTTGCATTGCTTCACACAATCCAACTTAACCTCTAAACCAGATCGGATGATACATTCATTCTCTTCTACGCACAAGGCCCCCGGTTAAGACAGCCGACTCACTGACCCCATTCTGCCATCCCTCCCCCGTCCTCAACGCACAGAAACACTTTAAACACACAAACCACCCCCTAGCGCCGTCACAGTGCATCCGTCCAAGACCAGGGATTTACGGGTATGCAACGTTGTCGTTGGTTGAACCATCAGGTCTGTTAAGCGCCCGGAGACAGGATACTATGGGGGCTAAGGGTGTGGCACACCAATCCAAGCAGAGGGTATTCTTGGTGGGAAATCCAGCTACTTGGTCTGTTGCCAAATATACTCAACCACTCACACGTCGTAAATCCTCAATGCCAATGCCTCTACAGGTAATAGGCGCCCGTGATATGCAGACCGTTTAATTCTCTCGAGGAATTGTACCACTAGTCTGGTGATTAGGACAAGGAATAGAAGCCATGGCACTGGTACTGGCAAGGTAGAAGATGCATTCGTTCAATTATTCTTTTATTTCCCCGACGCTGTTGGTTCTTTAATTACTCACTTCTTTTCCCTCTTCGTCGATCTTGTATCCGTTCCTCTCTTCTTTTTCTTCTTCCCTTACAAAGAGTTGTTTCTCCAACATCACAAACCAGATCAGAGCAAGACTAACACCCCTGGGCTAAACCCAGACATCCTTCGTCTTACAACTTCGATACCAACCCCCCTCCCTCCCTTATACCAAGCGAAACAATACTCATCCCCTCTCACGACCGGCGTCTCATACACCCCCCAAGTCGACCCCTCTTGTTCAATACTATAACACCGAAAAATACGAACAGGACGAAAATCTCACTGCGACTCAAGAACATCCTGATACACCCCAGGCTATCAATCCACAGTAAAAGAAGAAGAAGAAAGCACCCCAGACCATTTTCCTCGGCCTTGAACCGTTCCGAAACCCCTTTCGCCGCCTCCGTTTTCAACAGGCGGGGTTTCATCCAATGCGACAGTGTTGCTTTGACCTCAACTAGCCAAGTCGCCATACAAATCCATCAGCTTGAATAATACAGCTGTATTATCGCCTCTCTCCCCCTTTTGTTTTCTTTCTCACATATCTTTATTTAACCAAAGCTCGGTCCCTCGAAAAAAGGAAAGAAAAGAAAAGTAGAGGATCTCATCTTTTTCTTTTCCCATCCTCTCGCTTGGTTATCCAGTTGGCGGTCCATTATTACTACTGTCTCTTGGGACCAGACCAACATAATAATAACTTCATTTCGATATTGCTGCTGGTTCAGTATAATTCTTTCTAATTCCTGTCTTTTATTCGATTTTTATATACCCTTCACCCTCTTTTATCATCCGGAGCATTCGACTACTACCGGATCCCGCCTCAACGAATTGACAGCATCTCCTCATATCACTCTCTTCACCTCAAAAACACACACACAACCGTCAAGATGGGCGCACAAGTCGGGTACCTCGAACTATTGCGGAAGCAGTTCACTCCGACAAAACTCATGTTCCATTTTCTGTTCTGGACTTTCCATTGGGGTATCTTTGCTTATGGCTGGTAGGTATCTCCATCTATCGTGACCTACTCATTCATCACTAACACGCACTCAAGGTGGAAGCAGTACGCAGATGCGCGACTCGCCGGTCTCAACACTCTCAAATTCTCAGTCTGGATCTCTAGAGGCGCCGGTTTAGTTCTCAGTGTCGACTGCATGCTCATCCTTCTACCCGTATGCCGTACTATCATGCGATTTGTAAGACCAAAGATTCGCTTCATTCCTCTGGATGAGAACCTCTGGATGCACCGACAACTGGCCTACTCCATCCTTCTCTTTACCATTCTTCACACTAGTGCTCACTATGTCAACTTCTACAACGTCGAGATGACCCAGATTCGTCCTGTTACCGCACTTCAGATTCACTACGTCCAGCCTGGTGGCATCACTGGCCATGTGATGCTACTGTGCATGCTCCTCATGTACACAACCGCTCACGCCCGCATCCGTCAGCAATCGTTCGAGACTTTCTGGTATACTCACCACCTGTTCATTCCTTTCTTCCTCGGCCTCTACACCCACACCGTTGGATGTTTTGTTCGTGATACTGCCGAGGCCATTTCTCCTTTTGCTGGCGACGAGTTCTGGGAGCACTGCATTGGTTATCTTGGATGGCGATGGGAGCTCTGGACTGGCGGCTTCTACCTACTTGAGCGATTGTGGAGGGAGATCCGTGCCCGTCGCGAGACCAAAATCACTCGTGTCGTCCGCCACCCGTACGATGTCGTCGAGATCCAGTTCAACAAGCCCTCTTTCAAGTACAAGGCTGGACAGTGGCTCTTTATCCAGGTCCCTTCCATTTCCAAGTACCAGTGGCACCCCTTTACCATCACATCGTGTCCTTTCGACCCTTATGTTTCTGTTCACGTTCGTCAGGTCGGTGACTTTACTCGAGAACTCGGTGACGCTCTTGGCGCGGGTGCTACTCAGGCGAAGCTTTACGATGATGTTGATCCTATGGGCATGTACGAAGTTGCGCTGCAGAACGGTGACCAGATGCCCGCCCTGCGAATTGATGGACCTTACGGAGCTCCCGCCGAAGACGTTTTCGAGAACGAAATCGCCGTGTTGATCGGAACAGGTATTGGCGTCACCCCCTGGGCCTCGATTCTCAAGAACATCTGGCATCTCCGCAACTCTCCCAACCCTCCTCGCCGTCTGCGTCGTGTCGAGTTTATCTGGGTCTGCAAGGACACTGGCTCCTTTGAGTGGTTCCAGACACTACTATCTTCTCTGGAGGAACAATCCAACGAGGCTGCTCGCGTACCAGGAAGCACGGGCGTCGAATTCCTCAAGATCCACACGTACCTCACACAGAAGCTTGACGCAGACACGGCTCAGAATATTGTGCTCAACAGTGTTGGTGCTGAGCAAGATCCTCTAACTGAACTACGATCAAGGACGAACTTTGGCCGACCTAATTTCCAACGCCTGTTGACCACGATGCGAGATGGTATTCTGGACAGGACTTATCTTAACGGCCTTGAGGGACATATGAGAACAACAGTTGGTGTCTATTTCTGTGGTCCGTCCGCAGCAGGTTAGTCTTCCTTGTCATTCACTCTTCATACATGTCACTAACTGTGGTTTAGCTCGTGATATCAAGTCTGCCTGCAAAGCTGCAGCAGTGAAAGAAGTAGACTTTCGTTTCTGGAAGGAACATTTCTAGATATTCAATACTAGTATATGTGTTAAATGCCTTTTTAATGTCGATACCTTGTTGGTATTGTGATTCAAACCTGAATGTGTTGTGCCGGCGTATGTCAGAATGAAGGGTGAAATGTTGGAAAGCAAAAAAGTGAGTGATTGTGCATGATTGCATAGGTAGCGTTGTAACTGGAAGAACCCCTGATCTACATCGAGTACAGGGGTTGGTAACTTTATTGAAACACGACTCCAACGTGGTGATACAGTCATAGTTGATACCCTGTACATAATGGATGATTCCCAGTTTTGTCAAACATAACTTCTCCTGGTCTGGGCATTGCATTGCTGAATACGCGGGTTTGTCAATGGAAGCCTTGTAAATATCAAGTCAGACCAGGCCTTGGATAAAAGTATGCTGCGTTTTTTTTTTTTTTTTTTGCAATGACGGTGCTGCATAAATGCATTAGTGCTTTTGATGATTGTCAATATTGTCGGTGTGCACTAGACCGACACCGAGAGCCTGAATTGTAGTATCTACGGTCAGCGAAATGACAATCGTTGAGGTTGTTGGCCAAGAAAAGAGGCGAATTGGATCAATTCTTCTGTTCACAATGGCTCAATCTGCTAACAATACCACTTGTTCTGCTTGATAATTCTCAAAATTCTTTGAATCCTAATTGTCTCAAATCTCACCTCGAGTCATTTTGTACAACCAATTTTTCCTCACCTCCATCTCTCCCTTAGTACCCCTTACCTTACTTACCTTTACATGTACCTTAGCGATTTTGGCGTTTTTTTCTCCTATCCACCTGACCTGGCCTGCAGCGAGAAAAAAACAAGCAAGCAAGCCTTTTTTGACAGTGACGGTGTTGATCTTTTGCACCATACGCAAGATTTTCAAAACTAATCAAATTAATACGCATCCGTTTCATTTCTTTCAGGAACCTTTCCAAAGATTGAATTGCAAGTCGACACACCTACAATTCCATAAAGCGGCCATCTCATAAACCACTACCGTCACCATGGTCGTCTCCCTGATTCGCTGGTAAGAGTCGCGATGAGCTTTTATATCAAGCTTCATATCAACACTCACCCCATGTTGAGCCCTCTAAAGACCATCTTGCTGATTTACAATTTTCAGGTACAATGCCAGATTGGCTGCTCGACCTCTATTGACACAGAGCGTCACTACTGCTGTCCTCTTCGCTACAGGTGATATCACCGCTCAGCAGCTCGTCGAGAAGAAGGGTGTTAAAGGTCATGACCTCATTCGAACAGGTCGCATGGCACTCTATGGTGGCTGTGAGTCTCGCTCTTGAATCGAAGCTCTTGATAACCCTCAGAATGGCTGACTTGGTTGTTGTTTAGTTGTCTTTGGCCCTGTTGCTACTACCTGGTTCGGTTTCCTTGCTCGCAATGTCAATGTGAGAAATAGGCGACTCGAGACTCTTGCCCGTGTCGCGTGCGACCAGCTTATCTTCGCACCCGTCATGATCGGTGTCTTCCTCAGCAGCATGGCCACCATGGAAGGCAAGAGTGCAAAGGAGCGTCTCGACAAGACCTGGTGGCCTGCTCTGCGAACCAACTGGATGGTCTGGCCTTTTGTGCAGATCATCAACTTCACTTTCCTCCCTCTGCAGCACCGAGTTTTATTTGCCAACGTCATCTCTATCGGTTGGAACTCGTACTTGAGCTGGGTCAACAGCCAGTAGATCATGTCAGAGCATTTTCGATTTTCTTCTTCTTTACTGACAAGCAGACAGTCACAGACAGATCGTGCTGTTGCTTGTATTTTTGCGTTTTGCGATTTTCAGGAAAAGAAAGACGGCACTCATTGCGTTGATTTGAGGGATAGAATTGCATCCAGTTAGAGCGAGCATTCTAGATACAGGCCATGCTTCTAATAGACAAGCCATGAATATGTAGTATAATATGGAGATTTTGAGAATCGTTTGAGAGCATACTCACCGCTGATGCGAAACGACCTTCACGTTTACTAATGGTAATGAAACCGCGAAAATGACCTTGGGAATTTCCCTGCGGTTGCAAGACTTCTTAGGAGCACAAAGCATGATATACAACTCTATGTACATAATATATACATCAGCTCACAATATCACCAGGTTAATGTCATGTCCTGACCATAAGCTCAACTCGGACCTCCTCACAATACCCCATCTCTGACCCATAATATGAACATCAACACGTATTAAATCCCCATCGTGATCATGCTTATCAGATATCCCGCCTTTTTGAGTCACCTATTTCCCTGCTTTTATCTGCGGAGAATACCCCTCTCGTGATCAATCCTCCAATCTGCAGCGTATCTTGGCTGTGGCTCACGGAACACCAGGTGACAGAAACTGGATCATACTACCTAAGTACGTAGTAGGCAGCTTGGTCACTATAACTGGCCCAGAGAGAGTACTGCCGTGGCACTATGGCAGTGGTAGGACCATAGAAGCCAAGAATGCCGTTATTGCTGCCTTAGGCCTCAAACAGTTAGCGCCACAGCACCCCCGGTCAATCGCAGCCTTTTCCAGCCGGCGGCCAAATCCGGGATTTGAACAAAGATCCAACCGACAGACATCATCAGGATTATTCCTGAACCTCAAAACCAACCCCTCCACCCTCTCTTCCCTTCCAGTCTCTGCGGTCTCTCCCGCACCTGGTACAATAATCATGTTGCCCTCTTCAGCGCGGCGTGTCGCCTCGTACGCTGTCTCCTCCGCTCCTCAGACCGGACTCGTCTCGTCCCTCGCTTCCGT
Source organism: Fusarium penzigii (assembly GCA_013623535.1). Lineage (NCBI taxonomy): Eukaryota > Fungi > Ascomycota > Sordariomycetes > Hypocreales > Nectriaceae > Fusarium > Fusarium penzigii. The sequence goes on from JABFFC010000616.1 coordinate 18,390, forward strand.
GGCCCCCAAAACCGCTCCCGTCTTTCTTCGAAGTCACCAGCGGCGATGCTCCTCCTCTAAACCTTCACGATCCGATAACGGCTCCAACGAGATCTCGGCCGACCAGTCGGTGACCGCCTCTACGAGGGGCGATGGAAAGTCTGGCAGCGAGAAGAGGAAACGCAAGAACAACAAGGAAGCCTCTGAGCGGGCTGCGTCTTTCAAGAAGCTGCCCAGCGTTCCCAACACCCACCACATGTCACAAGAAGGTATGTTTTCTGCCAAACTAATAAAATTTCCATGTAGCGACTAACATTCAATGTAGCTCTTGGCCTATCAAGTTTCTTCTCGCTACATCGCCCCATCTCTGTCACTCAGACCATGCCCCGAGCTGTGACCGATGAGCACTTTGCTTCCATCTTTGCGCAGCGAGCCAGGTCGAGCAAGATCTCCGAAACCATGTCGACCCTCTCCGATACTATCGACCAACTTGACGGCCCCATGGCTCAGATGACGATTAGTGGACAGCAGGGTCAGGAGTCGATGCACAAGGTCGATATCAAGAATGCCGACGGCAGCGAATCCAGCATGTACCTCCAGATCGACACCATGTCTGGCGAGTTTCTGCCCTTCCGGCCTCCCCCTCTTCCCCAACCCCAGTCCGCTGCCGAGGCCGACAGCGCTGTGGCAGAAGTTGAGGCTGCTGAGGATGTTCCCCAGCACCGCGTGTACAAGGCTCTCTTCACCATTGAGGAGTCCACTGACCCCGATGGTCAGATCAGAATCATGGCCCACAGCCCCCGCATCGTGCAGGATCCTCAACCCCGAAGCTTCCTCGAGCGACTGGCCCTTCGTCAGCTCAAGTTCGACGAGGCCCAGGCCAGCCGTCGCGATATGCACGCCATCAGTGTCAAGAGACAACGAAAGCTCAAGATGAAGAAGAAGAAGTACAAGAAGCTCATGAAGAGGACGCGAGTCCTTCGACGCAAGCTGGACAGAACCTGATCTAGACTTGCACCTGTACATAAATTTCAGCTAGCCATCTGCTGTTCTCCCTCTGTTTCGTGTCAGGAGGGTCATTCACATGGCATTTGAAGGTCGTTTCGCACTAAAGGTGTCTGGCATTGATGGTGATGGGACCGTCAGGGTTGTCTTTTCTTTTTTAGGCCACGGCATGTGTCCCAAGGGCTTTGTCATTTCTCCATAGACTCGCGCAGGTAACAATCATCGTTGCAAATGTGCTGTAGTTTCTAAATGGTGACTTCAGTTTCCAGACATCTAAAATTCTGTATAAGTAGCATTCAATCAACCTGTACTATTAGCACCGTATTGGTGGTATCATGAAATCAAGTTTGAGTGAGGACATTACAAAATGAAGAGAAAGTAGATCAGAACGGGATAATATTAGTTTGATATGGAACTAAACATTCCAGAACATGTATATTTACTTTTCTTCTTTCTTATTTCAACTGAATCGAGTATTATTGTGCTAGTTCTAAGGGAATTGCTCTTGAATCTACATCATCTTGTGGTCGAGGTGATCGAAGTTTCCGGTGAGTCTCGGTCAGTCATTTGCCGCTGGTGTGACCCCCACATCATTTTCACACCGAAGTACACCGCCCGGCAGAAATTGTTTTGACCCGCCAAAATTTTGGATTTTCCAACCTTGGTCCCGCCTCAGACGAAATCGCATATGCGCAGCGGATTTACAGAGCGATTGGCCTTTGGAAAATTCTGCAAAAATGTCGCGCAAAGCTGTGTATGTATTCTCATAAGGGTGCTACTATAAGAGGTTAAAAACAAAGCTAACAACCTATACAGTGACTCGCGCATCCCAGCGCTCATTCGCAATGGCGTCCAGGAAAAGAAGAGAAGCTTCTTCGTGGTGGTTGGAGATAGATCAAAGGAGATGATTGTGCATCTGCACTATATCATGTCCCAGATGGATATCAAGCAGAACAAGTCGGTGTTGTGGGCATACAAGAACAAGCTCCTCGGCTTCACCAGGTTGGTTATATCTATTGTCTAGCTAGGAGCTTAACTAACTTGGAACCTATAGTCACCGAAAGAAGCGCGAGGCCAAGATTAAGAAGGAGATCAAGAGAGGAACACGAGAGGCCAACTCCGAGGACCCTTTCGAGCTTTTCGTGTCGCTGCACAACATTCGATATACATACTATAAGGAGACGGACAAGATTCTTGGTCAGACTTTCGGCATGTGCATTCTTCAGGACTTCGAGGCCATCACACCTAATATCCTTGCGCGAACAATCGAGACCGTCGAGGGAGGTGGTTTAGTGGTCCTCCTTCTCAAAGGAATGAGCAGTCTAAAGCAGCTCTATAGCTTGTCTATGGATGTCCACTCGCGATACAGAACTGAGGCTCACGACGATGTGGTGGCGCGATTCAACGAGAGATTCATCCTCTCATTGGGTAGCTGCAGCTCTTGCTTGGTTATCGACGATGAGATGAACGTTCTCCCCATCTCAGGCGGAAAGAATGTCAAGGCTCTCCCTCCACCGGATCTGGATCAGCCCAAGTCTGAGGCCCAGCTCGAGCTTGAGAATATCAAAGATGAGAACGAGTCCCGACAGCCTGTTGGATCTCTTATTTCCCTGGCCAAGACCGTCGACCAGGCCAAGGCTCTGCTCACCTTTACTGATGCCATTGCGGAAAAGACCCTGCGAAGCACTGTCGCGCTCACTGCTGCGCGTGGTCGAGGAAAGTCTGCGGCCATGGGTGTCGCAGTTGCGGCTGCTGTTGCCTACGGATACAGCAACATTTTCATCACCTCGCCATCACCCGAGAACTTGAAGACTTTGTTCGAGTTTGTCTTCAAGGGCTTCGATGCTCTAGGCTATGCCGATCACGCCGATTACTCTATTATTCAGAGCACCAACCCCGACTTCAACAAGGCCATCGTCCGCGTCAACATCCACCGACAGCATCGACAGACTATTCAGTACATTCGACCACAGGATGCCCATGTACTGGGCCAGGCCGAGTTGGTGGTTATTGATGAAGCTGCTGCTATTCCCCTGCCTCTTGTACGCAAGCTGATGGGACCTTACTTGGTTTTCATGGCTTCCACCATCAATGGTTACGAAGGTACTGGTCGATCTCTCTCTTTGAAGCTGATCAAGCAACTGAGAGAACAGTCGCGAACTGCCTCGGCTAGTGGTGAAGGAACAGAGATTACCGATCGATCCACTGGCAAGACATCCAAGACTGAAGAATTCCAGACTGGTCGCAAACTCCGAGAAATCACACTGTCGGAGCCCATCCGATACGGTCAGGGCGACGCTGTCGAGAAGTGGCTGAACAACCTTCTCTGCCTCGACGCTACTCTGCCCAAGACCAAGTCGAGCATCAATGGCTGCCCCGACCCTACTCAGTGCCAGCTCCTCAACGTCAACCGCGATACCCTCTTTTCTTTCCATCCCGTTTCAGAAAAGTTCCTGCAGCAGATGGTGGCCCTTTACGTTGCCAGTCACTACAAGAACTCTCCTGACGACCTCCAGCTCATGAGTGATGCGCCTGCCCACGAACTATTTGTCCTTGTCCCCCCCGTTTCCGAAGACAGCACAAGGTTGCCTGAACCTCTGTGTGTGATCCAGGTGGCGCTGGAAGGAAAGATTAGCAGACAAAGCGTTCTCAACAGCTTGAGCCGTGGATCGAGACCACACGGTGATCTCATTCCTTGGCTCGTGAGTCAGCAGTTCCAGGACGAGGACTTTGCTTCCTTGTCTGGTGCTCGTGTTGTTCGCATTGCCACTAACCCTGAGTATGTTTCAATGGGCTACGGTACAAAGGCTCTCGAGCTTCTCACCGACTACTATGAGGGACGATTTGCCAGCTTGTCTGAGGATGACGACCAGGTCATGGAGGAGCGCATTACTCGTGTCACTGATGCTGAGCTCAAGAACGCGTCTCTGCTTGATGACGACATTAAGGTTAGAGACATTAACAAGATGCCTCCCCTGTTCGCCAAGCTCTCCGAGAGAAAGTCTGAGAGACTCGACTACGTCGGTGTGAGCTACGGTTTGACACCATCCCTACACAAATTCTGGAAGCGCGCTAGCTTCTCGCCTGTCTATCTTCGCCAGACTGCCAACGATCTGACTGGTGAGCACACATGCGTGATGCTACGACCTCTGGAGAACAGCAACGACACAAGCTGGTTGGGTGCCTTTTCCCGTGACTTCCACAAGCGATTCTTGTCATTGCTCTCATATCAGTTTGGCGCCTTCCCTGCGATCACTGCGCTCAGCATCGACGAGTCGGCCAACGCTGGTGCCAAGCTGGACTCGACCGAGATTCAGCCCTTGACCAAGGCCGATCTTGATAGACTCATGTCGCCCTTTGACTTGAAGCGCTTGGAGTCCTATGCAAACAACATGCTCGATTATCACGTTGTTCTCGATTTGATTCCCACCATCGCCAGCCTCTACTTTACCGGTCGTCTCAGGTCCGATATCAAGTTGACTGGCGTCCAGCAATGCATCCTGCTCGCCATCGGCCTCCAGCACAAGGACCTTGATGTCATCTCACAAGAACTCTCTTTGCCTACGTCTCAGCTTCTTGCCATGTTCATTAAGATTCTGCGCAAGGTGACTGGACACTTTGCTACACTCGTCTCGGCTGCAGTTGAGGCTGAACTACCTAACCATGAGCGTCTGGGTGTGACAAGGGAGAATGCCAGTGGTGCACATGACGACGAGATTATTGATGAGAAGTATGTCCCTCTCACGACTACTCTTGAGGAGGAGCTTGAGGAGGGCGGAGACGAGGCCTTGAGAGAGCTCAAGAAGAAGCAGAGAGAGCTCATCGACTCTCTACCTCTTGACCAGTAAGCATATTCCAATCATGTTTAACTATACAGTATAACTAATCAGATCGATAGATACGAGATCGAAGGAGATGCACCAGCCTGGGAGGAAGCAGAGAGACAAGCTCTCAGCGCAACCAAGCAGGGCAAATCCAACCCCGTAGTGAGCGTCAAGTCTCAGAAGCAGAAGCGAAAGGCGGGACAGCAGACGGCTAGTGAGGTATACGAGGAGGCTTTTGGTGAGAAGAAGAAGAAGGCCAAGAAGGTCAAGAAGTCTGCTTAAGAAAGGTGTGGAATATCCGAAGGGGGTGTTTTGGACCATGGTATGGCGTTTTCTCTCTTGTGGTTGTATGTTTAATTGTGTTGAATTAGAGTGGTCAGTTCAAAAAGGCATTGTTAGGTGGTGTTTAAAAATAAAGGGACATGGTCGTCTTTGAATGGCAGTGCCTTAATTTTGTGACTAGCAGCAACACAACTCTATGATATGTGGATGATCTAGTCTGGATGATTGATGCAGTGATGATTATCCTTGTCGATGATTTTACTGGTTGTCGTATTAGTTGCGCTTGAAATTCTTTCTGTGCTGGTGAAGGCATCCAAATGCTAGTCTTGGGATGATCGATCACCCCTTTTTTGTCACCTCTCTTTACACTTGCATCCAGTCAATAATGGTGAGCGCGCGATGCATCTTACTACAGAATTAGGAGGTTAAGTTCCATTTGTTATACATGTTAAGCCGCGTTGTTGTAGCTGTATCGAACAGTGTCACTGGTGCATGCGGATAATAGCAAAGCACCATTTTGACTGAGGATTAAGCTACTCGACTACAGCCCATAACAATAACCCAATTGCAATATATACAGACATTTTAAGTTTATATGGAGGACCAGAGACGTTTGTTTCCTGTTAAGCACTGAGTTAGGCTCACAGTTTAGACGTGCATCATCTGGTCCAGCTGACCCCTTCTGTCATCTCCGAGACGATATATCTTGATATATAGATATTAAACCAACTCAACCCTCTGTATCTTGCCATCCTCTTGATTTCATCCGTTGTTGTTCTTCTCGCTTAATTTCTAGTCCTCCATTTACTGTCGTTCAGCACTGGTACCCTTCGTAACCCAAGTCAACGGTAATTCCTGCTGCAACTGCCAGCAACTGTCAGCAACTGTCAGGAAGTGCCAACCAGGCATTGACCTCAACGAACGGGCAAAGACATTCACTTCACTTCAAGATGAATCACGAAGAAAAAACATTTTCATCTCACTTTTATAATCTTATAATCCTCCTTCCTCTTCATCCTTGAAGCAAACCTTTCTTCTACCACTTACCAACCCTTACCTTTCTACTTTATCACCACCATTCTTTCTTCTTTGGACGAAACAGTCACTTCTATCTTGACAGTATCGCACTCAACATTCAACTTCTCTCAGCATTTTCGTTTCACTTGTTGTTACTTCAAGACCAAATCTCCAAGACTGAACTTCGTCGACGTTCAGCGTATCCTACCTTGACGACTTGATATCTCTTACGAGAACAAACTCACGGCTTGAACCAACAGTCTTTAGGCTTTCAAAAGCCGTTATATCTTACTTCTATTTGTTGTCTCCTCGAGCGTAAGTAAGTCCCCTTGTATCAGCTTGCAGGTTCTAATCTTTGTCTCGATCAGACGCTATCACCAGATTATCAGACCCTCGTTCTGAGTATCGCATTTGATAGCTCAGACTTTCGCCTCTTCTTTATCTCCTACTTCTTGTCGTTCAAGAACAATCCTTCCATTGATACAGCATCTCTAGCAAAGGTATGTTACGCTCAGTCTCGTCTATATCCCTCGACTTCTTTCATCCAATCACTAAACCTCACCCTAACATCTTACCTCTGAATATCTCCCAACATGCTCAACCCTTTGAAACATACTAACAATTTCTCTTGCATTCAGGATGTGTATTAAGTACAACTTTCGATGCTGCTGTTGCGGCGAGAAGAAGGGCTCTGGCTGGGAGCCTTGTCGGGAATATAATGCCAAGGCGAGTTTCGCCAGGTTCAAGGGAAAACAACCTGAGATGCCTAAGAGTTGCCAAGAGTCTGGCAGAGCGCCTGTGGACCGCCCAATTCTGGGTGGTTGTTACAACTCTTCTTGTCCTTCGTGGATCTCGTCGATCTGGCTGGAGATGGATGAGCGCCCATCCACTTCGGAGGAAATTGCATCTCGAAGAGAGACAGCGGCCGAGCTCTTCCAAGAGTTCAAAGATCGACTGGCTCTCGATTTTGAGCGGCGACCAGTCTCTCAGCCTCCCCCTGAGGCCAACGTCTCCTTTCTTCAGCGTCTCATCCAGAATGAGTATGAGACTGACGACGATGATGACGATGATGATGCCCCTCAGGACACGAGCAGCACAGCTGCCCAACCGCCAACTGCGGCCGCAGAGAGTGTCGTGAACACCCAGAATGGGGACGACAGCGAAAGTAACCACAGCCAGGTTCTGGATCCTGAAGATCTGGCTTTGACGCCAGAGAACGGAACCATGCCAGCTCGGCATGTACACTACGCCAATGGCGAAAGGTACATGGCCGTCCCAACGATGGACATGGATTGCCATCACGAACGTTATGCTGCTGGACATAACGACCAGCGAAGCAACCAGCATCACCAGGGAGAGCCTGGATATCATGGACGTTGGTCCTGGCTTTGGAACTGCCTCTACCTTCTTGGATGTCTCCGCGATTCTGACTACATGGATTAAGCATGTATGTCATGACGGAGTGTAAGTCTGCCGAGCAACTGCAATCAAGAGGTGACTAACATTTTCTTATAGGGGACCTCAGTCCAACTTCGTGGTTAAGGGTTCGGTACAGGTCGAGTCAGAGAACTAGCCATTGTCTACCGAAACAACCTCCCAAATTAACACGATCATCATGGCCATTGTCGGGCATGAACTCATGTTCAACACTCAGTGGTATCATTTCTAAGATCTTTTGAAGTGTATGTGTCTACTGTTTGACTTTTTCAATTATTCATCGTCGGTACTGTTTTCCCGTTGTCTATCTCATCAGCCCTTCCATCAATTGTCACTCACACTCACCACATCAACACTAGTACCAACACCTCTCCAACTCATAGGAATACTTGAAGAATCCTTCAAGACTTAGGAGGTATCAAATGGTTATGGTTACCAGTGGTTAGGTGGTTGACAATTCATTCGATGGTTACTAATACCGGGGGCAATACTTGGTACCAGGGTTCATAAAGTTGTTTTTATTGTGAGGAAATGCATCAAGCTCTCTTCATTCTTGATTTCAATGGTTTCTTCATTTGTATTTTTTGGAGTTTAGGGGAACAGACACAGATTACGCATAGCGAAAGGGGTTTGTCCTTACTATTTAAAGCATCAGCGAAAGATACCATGGGATCTTTTTATTGTACGGTCTATAGAGCAAATTCTCAATACTTTGACTTGTGTCAACCAAAATTGTGATTCAATCTCTCTTTACCCTTCTCTACATCCATCCGGGATGTTTAAATTTTCAGTCTTTTTTCATTATTGCATAATATCGTCGAATAGTGGCCAACTAGGCACACACGACCAACGAAAACGTCTCTTGGGAAACCAGCAATTTCCATCCCAACAACCAGTTCCCTCACTTACTTGGCGAATCTCGTTGCCTCGACCATTTACCAAACTCTTCGCAATGCATGAATGACCAACCGCACCTAGCGGAGGCGAAAAAGAGAACGAGATCATCATCATCCAAGGTTGGACGGATTGCAAAGAAGAGATGCCTGAAGGCCCGTCCTTGCTCAAGCGGCGTTGTTGTGGTCTTCTAGCAACACCTCATTGGGAATGAGGCTTGCCTTTCAGAGTTGTTGGGTTCTCTCGATTCCTTCACAGTATTTTCGCATTCCTAATTTGATGCGTAGGCACGTTCCTCTTTTTCCTCCACAACATCTGGCCCTCTCGATGGTTTCGCTCTGGTCTGAGGGTTGGTGCAGAATCCGCAGGGTATGTCACTTCCCACGGTTCTGAAACGATCGCATTCTGGATTTACTGACGTGAAGAACAAGCAGACAGAGTTTCCATGAGAAGGATAGAGCAACAGCCAATACATTCCCAGAATGAGCCGAAGATATCAACCAAAGACGCCATTAACAAGTACGACACGATGAAGCAAAATAATACTAGTAGTGCCAACACATCAGGACAGTGAAATACAGACATCGACCTTCAATTCTTCCTATCAGCATCGCATACGCCCCCCACTACTTTTATCCTTCGAACAAGCAACAACCCACACGACTGAACGCGAACGTCGATCCGGAGGTACAGAATGGCTTCCTGCCACATACAGACAAAATCATCGGACTTGGGTCTGACATTGCAGTATATGATTCAAGCTGAGCGATTCGGCTAATGCTACAAAGCTCAGTGACCTGTTTCTTACACCGCAAAGCATGACTTCGCTGCAACCCAAAGCATGAACTACGGTTGGTATGGGATCTACGGATTGGAGAACTATGACCATAGTCACATTCAAGCAACATCAAGGGAATAATAGAGACCTGTATGGAATGTCTCATCACTGGTAATGGAGTCTCTTGTACTGATACATCAATCCTCTGGAACTCATAGGTCGAAGGACAAACACCTTTGTATATACCTTGTTGTCAACCATGTTTTAGAGGATACCTGTGAGGCCAGTAGGATATTGAAGGCAGAATTGTGGGAGACGAGAAATATATCCGCATTTGGTCAGACTTTTCAAGGTTATGGCTATAAGTGTACCATCTAGATTCGATTTTCGAAGACCGCAAGGTGTCCAACATCACCACTATGATTATGTGAGAATCGAATCTTGACCCTAGAGTATTCTACATGGAACTACTTGATTAGAAGGTCATGGAGAGGTAGTTCAAAAATAGTGGGAATTCGCATACTGGTACATCTTCAGAGGGATCGAAAACAATGAAGGGGACATCTCCATGCAGTTTGGGTGGCAGCACTGCTGAAATGATCGGACAATGCACAATGGACAGACCGATGTATTTAGAAACTCCCAGCTGTCAAGTTGACTGTATCGTTCGTTCTGTTCCGGTTGTATGTTCGCAGTGTTGGTTCCTCGTTTCATCGGGCTTAAATAGCAGTGTTGTTCAAGCAGTATTTCTCACCGTGCTAAAGATGTGCAGGACATCGTTGTCATTGACAGTTAAGGATAGTTGAGTATACTTACGGAAGACGATGATGGATGAAAATTAATATAAACTCCATCCCCGGCCAGTAATCGTCAATACTGGTAGTATCGTGGTAGGATGAACAAGCTCTTCCTTCGAGAACATTAGGGGCTAATGCTTAGAAGATAAGCTTGCTTCTCCTTGAGATCACTGAACGTATTGACAACATTGACCTGTGTTGGAACACTGAGATACCGGGCATCACTGGTATCACATCACTGGTATCAACGAGATCACTAGTAGCAAGTACACCAACATTACATAACAACCCCCCAGCACCAGACACTCTAGCTATCTGCACCGATGCTAACATCCCCCTTCTCAAGACCTATCACCCTGACTTCCCTCCCCTTCCGCAAGTTTCTCCTGACGTAGGTCACCCCTCATGGGCTGCCTCCCATTGTTTGTTTTCCTGTTGACGCAGCATGAACTGAAGACTAGTTGCCCATCCCCGTGCCTTGCATACGTTGCCCAGTACGACAATAGCAGTCACAATAACAACGTAGGCCTACAGGTACATGGTCAACCTAGTCTACCAGGCATCAGAGCATCGAAAAGGTCTTGACAAACAGGCAATCTTGCCGCGTTGCCTGTTCACCTGACCTAGCCCTCGAGCCCTGAAGCCCTCTTCACAAAAACCCTTCTCTCATCCCTTCCTCTCCTCTTCTTTTCCTTATCTTCTTCTCCCCCAAACCTTTTTTGGATATTTCATCTTAACATTTTCATCATCCCACTTCATCTTTGCTCTCTATATTGCTTCATCAAGGGATCATCATCCCTCCTGTCTACTTGATCACCTCTCGTCACTACTTGCTTTCGACAGTCTTAGCTGCGCAATACCCTTCACAATGAGCTGTTAGTTTGGAACAGCCACATCAGTGGCCTGTTCTGTGCCGTAAGTGGTGCTCTGAAGCTCACCATCCTTCCAAGCTGACTTCTTTAGACAACAGTCATGTTGCGAAACATTCCCAACAAAGGGTGTTGTGTTTGAGTCTTTGTATAGTGAGTCTTACTGCTGTCCTAACCATGGCTTCTCAAGCTGACTCCTTTAGACAACAATCATGTTGCGAAACATCCCTAACAAAGGGTGTTGGGCGGTAGTGTCGCAGCTGGCCGTTATCTACTGTAAGTATTGCCCTCTCCTCCGCCATCTTCTCACGAGCTAACTCCTTCAAGTCATCTTTGCTATCGTCGCCGTTTCTATCCACGACAACACGGCGGATCGATGCAACGCTTCCTGACGTGCGGAGCTCGAAGAGTCCGAGTCCGAATAATTCGGCTCGATTTCTCGAGCTCCGGGGGTTTGGTTTCTTGGGCCATACGTTGGCAACTCTTTTTCTTTTTGGGGTTTTCATGATGTCCACTTGCTTCTTTTTGTGTGTTGTGTTGTTCTGTTCTTTTTTGGATATGGGGAGGCCACTTGGATACGGCCTCATTTGCCTTTTGTCTTTTGTTTGAGTCATGTACTTGCTTGTTGTCCCCCCTTGAACCCATGGTCCTTGTTGGCCATGGCAGGCGAGCTGTTCTGAGCTGGCTGTCCGACTGAACTCGGTCTCAGACAGCTCTCAGCACAGCTCGAACACCATGGCCAACAAGGACCATGGGTTCAAAGGGGGCAAGAGCAGAAAAGAGGAGGATGAAAATCATGAAAAGCACAAAAAAAGTTGAAAACAGATACTCTTGATGACTTTGTTTGTCGACATATCATACCATTTGTCCAATAGTTCAAAGTGATTGGTGTATTTCGGTCCAGTGTAGTAAGGTTAGATGGAAGTGTTCATGTCCACTTGGTTGAGGTTATCAAGACGGAGTACTGCCCGTCAGTCCCTCACAGCATATCTACTTCCTACCAGGGTCAGTGGACACATCCGTCTGAAGCCATGACCAGCGTTGAAAACTCATACGAAAACATGAAGTGCAAAAATGATATCCGTTACCAGAGACAAGCAAAAAGAAATGATGAGACTGGGACTCGAACCCAGGAGGATTGCTCCACCAGGAAGAGGTGTTAAGGTTTGTTAGACAGTGTCTCCTTAACCTGGCGCCATAACCAACTCGGCCATCTCACCGGATGTTGATGTGTGGGGAGAAGAAATTATGGTATATCAAGTGTGTGTTTGGGAATCTTGACTGTGGAATATTGAATGTTCATCTGTAGTTGCAACAATCATCGGAATCTCAGTGCTTGATATCATGTCAATCGACGATCTGGAATATGACATTCTACCGCTTCTTCCACAGCGGTAACGATATGAAATCATGTCCATCCATCTTCAGGGTAGCCTTGTCCTGACACGATGCAGCGGACCTCCAGTCAAACCACCAATACTCGGTATCCATCACTTCTAGAAGCCCCAAAAATCACTCACATCTGAACCCTGCCCCAAAACAGCACCAAGCCGGTACCTGGCAGTAGCGTCCCCCGTAGCTCTCCCTTTCATCCCCTGTCCATACCCTCTTCCACCAATAGAACCTTCACCTTACTCACTGACTTCGTGTAATTCCAGCGGGGAATCCGATGTAGCCGCAACCTTTCCAGGGGGGAAAACAAGGCGTAAGTCTTGCCGACACTTCCATAGTCAGTGCTGGGACTCCATACAACTCCTGTGCTGTACAGTACAGGCCTGTATTACAAGATTCAACCCCGGGCATGTTATTTCCGGGTCTTCATGCTTTAGAAAAAAAGAGCTCATCTCCGTCTTCTTCCACTCTCATCTCTTTCTTTTCCCACATCTCTCTTTTCTTCATCTCCATCACATTTTCTTCAAGGTCGTATCTGTCTCTCTTCCAGATACACCTTGCTCAGTCAATTGGGCTTCAAGGATTACTCTCCCGTCAAACTGCATCATCTACAATGCACGCGTCCTTGATCCTCGCCCTCGCCGCCACGGCTTCGGCCACGGCTGTTCGTTACCATCCCGTCGAGCAGCGTCACGTTGACATCGAGAAGAGAGCTGCTGTCACTGCTCCCTGGGTCAGTGTCGACGATGAGGGCCAGCCACAGGAGACTCACACCCCTTCCATGACGGTCGTCGACGGTACCACACAAGTCGAAGATGGTGCTCCTCATGACTTGACGGCTTCCGTATTCACCTACACGTCGTACGCAAAGGTCTACACGAGCACCGGCGAACCCCCGAATCCCACTGCTTCCGGCAAGAGTGGCGAAGGTGCCTTTGCTCGTTGCTACAACCAAGACGGCGACAATGCTCCCTTCTGCGACCCCAGACCCAACAGCACTCTCTACACTGGCTCAACATACTACAGTAAACAAATCTCTTACCAATCCCCAGGAAAGGCAATATGCTAACATGAGTAGTTACCTGGGACCCCGACTACTTCAACAAGACCACTCAATCTTCCGACAACAGCTCCTCGACCCAGGAGGTCTACGTCCGCATGGACTACTACAACCACACGAGCGAGGAGTATATCAAGATCGAGGACTTTGACCGATCTCCCGCCTCGTGGGGCTTCTACCCCCTTACCGTCGAGAAATCCTTCCTCAAGCAGAAGCACACCGACCACAACATCACCCTCACCCTGTACACCCACGTCAACGGCAGCTCCGAAAAGTCCCACACCGAATCCCTCTACCTAAACCTCGCCGAGCCCAGTCTGCCCGACCCCGAGAAGCCGAGCGTTCCCCATGGCAGGACCCTCTCCATCGCTCTCCCCACCGTCTTCGGCGCCATCATCCTCCTCGTCATCGGCGGCTGTATCTGGAACAGAAAGTCCCGCCGCATTGGTCTTGGTAACGTCATGAGCCGCAGCCGTAACGGATACACCGGTCGCAAGCAGCGACGTCTCTTTGGCCGCAAGGACAACGGCATCCAGCTGGATACCCGGGATATGCCTCCTCCCGGTGACTACAGCGACGCACCTACCCGTCCCCGACGGGACAGTGAAGGTCTGGGTAGCCTTGCAGGAAGCCCTGTCGATCCTCACTTCCAGAATCGGGGTCCTGATGGGCGCAACGTCTTCCGAGAGGAGATGGATAGACAGGAGAGGGAGAGGCACCATTAAAGGATGGAAGAGCATCTACGCCACAACATATTGGTCATGCTGATATCACTTGAATGTATGATTCGTGTAATGAAACAAGAACAAGTTGGGGGATTATACAAGAATGGAGATGGAGGAACAGAGGCAAAGGGATGACAACATTGACATGATAATGAGCAAGATTAATATGAACACCATGTCCCGTTCAGACCGCATTTAACCACAGATTCCTCACAAGCATAATGCAAAATTCACAAATTTACTTTACAATACTGACAGTCGTGCTTGAACAATAGAGCCCGTCTCTGGGCGTGATGTGATGACTTAGAAGAGAAAAAGACTCAAACTCCGAGATTAAAGCAAACCAGGCCCTCTAGACCTTTGATATCGCATCCGTAACCATGCGCGTAAACCAAGTGCAATGCCATACATGTCAAGTCATGGGTATACCGAAGCCTTCGCCAGAACCCCAGGCTCAATTTCAAAATCAGATCCCAAACCCAGATCCCTGTCCGAACCGAAACCCCTGACACCGTTCTTGGTTCCCGATAGTCATGTCACCTTGACCACCAAACTCCTTGAAAAACGATTGGAAAGAAAGAAAAAATGAAACATCTGATGCGAGACGCTCACGAGGGTCTCTGAAAGCATGTTTAATTCCTGGCCTTCCTGGCACCTCGTTTACGTCGCTGGTTTCCTTGGATACGTTGCTTCGTGATGCCCTTTGGCTTCGAATACTTGGCTCCTGGAATCGTGACGGCCTCTGGTCGGGTAGCGTTTGGCCCGGTGACCTCACCACTGCTTGAAACATCCGAGCCCTCATCTTCAGTCAAGGCCGGTGTCTCATCGAAATCCTTACAAAGATCGACCCGGTCCTCGCCTTCCTTGAGCATCTTCATCATCTCGGCGGGGATGGCCGTTGACAGTTTACACTTGTCCTCGCATGGCAGGTAAGTGTCGGTCGTCCAAGCCGAGTCAGCGTAATTCTTGGCCTCCGCAATCGTATAACCCGTACTGAAGCCCTCGTGATAGGCATCAGGGAGGATGACGATAGTCTCGCCAGCACGCTGATCGACGATACGGTACGGAATGCCCATTTTGTCGAGCTTTTGGGGGAAGAAGAACTCTGCACGGTGGCGCATGAACTGGGAGCATCCCCCCTTTCGCCCAAGAGCTTCCTCGGCGATGTCGACTGCCGTCGAAGGCACGACGATCCAAATCTTTCGCCCCTTGTAGAGGTGGTTAAGGGAGACGAGGCGGAAATCCTCGGCGTGAATCTGAAAGCTGGCGCCAAAGTGAGGACCGGATTCGTAAACATATGGCGTGTGTATGCCCGGGATGATCGCCTTGGTTTGGTCCAACTTGTCGCCCTTGAGAGGATAGATTGGGCTTCGCTCAGGTACACCAGCCTGCTGTCGTTGCTGGGAAGTCCATGCAGGGACATCGACACGATATCGAACGTTTCGGATCTGCTTACGGTTGCTCTTGTTGAACATCTTCCGCAGGCGGTTGAAGGCCTCGAGAGCACTGTCCGTGTAATCAGGACCAGAATCCTGAGAGGTAAAGGTCCCTTCAGAGACCACAGTTTCGACGCGCCAGAAGCTGTTCTTCTTGATTTGAGACGGTTTGTAGGCATTGGCTCGAACCTTTTGAGAGTCCTTCTCGGGCAAGTCCTCTCGGAGTTCCTGAGGTAATAAGAGTTTAAAGCAACCATCTTCGTTGGCTCCAAGATGCCGAGCAAAATCGAGAAGGGCGGGAAAATCAGTCCATTGATTAGCAGTAGGTTTTAGTCGCAGCACGCTGTGGCCCCTAGGACCATCATAATCGTATTCAATATTGGATTTGTTCTCACCGGGGTCACTCAGCGGCGAGCTAGTTGCAGGATCGTCTCGGCCAGGAAGGTCTTGACCCAGTGAGGTCAAATGATGCAATCCAGCTAGTTGGGGAAATGGGGATGGAAGGTCTTGAGATAGGACAAACGACTGCAAAAACTGCGAGGGCCGAGAAGTTGATTCCATGGCGTGAGAAAGCGAATTGGTAGATAGTGATCCCTGCATAGGTGGCTCCGTGAAAGATAGAGGTTCCCGAGGTGCAGGGTGGGTGAGTGGAGGTTGTAGCATAGAATTTATTGCTACAGTTTGCGACAAGGGCTGGTCTTCAGCCGGCAACGAGAGAGAATTCATGATAATGCTTTTATCGTAACGGTAGGAATGCGGTGAAGACGACGATGATGACTGGGAAAGATTTGAAGCCGAGGACGATGAATTATGACCAAGGCCTTTGCTTAGGATACGAATGAGTTCGCATGCAATTAATTGAAAATGTGGGTGAGGGCGATCGTGAAAAGATGTGGGCAATAGAGAATGTGCGCATCCTCCGCCGAACGAAGACTAACCCAAGTCGACGTGAACGGCAGAGATAATGAAGAAGGGTGTCGAGAGAGAAAGAAAAGATGAGAAATGGAGGACGTGGTTTGATTTGCGAAGAAGAGTTGAAAATTTCGAGATGATTGAGCCTCGATGTTGAATTCGAGAGAAGAAGACAAGGCGAGGCTGAGGTGAGAAGCGAGAAACATTGGATGACCGCCACTTGCGCTTGCTCCTGCCTTTTGCTCCCGCTCCCGCTCCTGTCTCTAGTTCTAGTTCTGGTTCTGATTCTGGTTCTGCTTTGGCTTCTGGACCGCTATTGCTTACCTCTTGCCTGCTGCCGGTGACCTGCAGATAACCTACTGAAGAAGTGGGGGAGCCTCAGTG
>JABFFC010000617.1:0-32707 GCA_013623535.1 Fusarium penzigii
TTTTTTTTTTTCTTCTCCTGTTTTTTCCCCCAACCTGTAAGTTTATAATGGAAACGATCCCGTCACTTTCTGCAGATTTGGGGCCAAGCAAGGTACCAGGAACAGAAATGCAACAAGACAGGATAACACGACTCAACAAGATGAGAAGTGATGGTGAAGGAGAAGGGGGAAAGTGAAATATATGATATATTTAAGAAGGAATCTGGAGGTGTAATAGACTTGAGATGAAGATCCAGAAGGAATTGATTGGATAAGAAAAATAAACCAAATCGTAAAAAAAGCAATAGATAGAAAAAGGCGGTTAGTCACTGGAAAATCACGCCCGGTACCTGAACTCCACGCACTGTACCTCTTTACAGGCCATGGACCTGCGGTAAGGCTCATACACTAGAGGCGAACCAGGTAGACGGATGGTCACGGTAACAGTAACAGTAACAGTANNAACAGTAACAGTAACAGTAACAGTATTGTGATGGACGATGCAGATTCCAGGCTGGATTGGGTTGGATAGAAAGTGGCGGCGGCGGTAAAGCAAGCCCGGGTAGTTTTTTCTCTTCTTTCTTTCTTGATCCTTTCTGGACTACTGCTGGTTGTTGTTCTCTTTGTTTTCCATTGTTTCGGTGTGAAGTCGGTGAAGTGAGATGTGTACATGCAGATGCATCCAGCGCATATCATGGGGACAAACCGTGATACCAAAAATGAATGATTGAACATGATTATCAATATTGCTTCTGTTACCTACCCTCTCGTAATTCTAGCAATCCTCAAAAGATTTTTTATTCTGTTCTATTCGAGAAATTCTGAACATACAACCCATCCAAGTCATGTCTCATCGTCATGTCCATGTTTTATCGTCCACTGTTGTCCGCCTCTCAACTTGTCTCTCATGCATCTTGTCCACCCCCTTGCACCAAAACTCACAACCCCTGAACATTCACATCTGAACCTTCTCATCCCCCTTCTAGTGCAGGATCCTCCCCTCCATCACACAAACATGGGGTACATGTACATGTAACTTACATACTATTTTCCTTCCCAAATGTCCTGTCCCGCCCCCCTGGGTTTCCCCCCGGTCGGGGTTCCGGTTCCCCTTGACCGCCCATCTTGGGCCCTCAGGGCGGTGAAGCCGCAGACCGTTCGTTTGCCGTTGTAACCACCTTGCATTGCAGCAGCCTCTGTTTCGTTTCTCCCCTAACGTTACCCCCTTGTCCTTTGCATGGGAGATATTCTTCTCTTCTTTTACAAATGAGTGGACGCCACGAGGATCCTGCACATGAACTCAGAGACAGCTGTCAAATAGTCGGCAAAGCGGGGAGCTTTTCTTGGATGAACACGCTCTCTTGGAAGCCCCGGGCGCATGGTTGAGGTTTGTCTGATCAGACCCTCCCAAGACAGACAGTGCATACACATGCATCCATATCCCAGACATGCTCTCGTTGGTGTTACGCTATGCTTCTGGCGGTCTCAACGATAGACAGGCGTGGCATGGCATGGCATAGCATGATACCTAAGTACCTAGCTTAGTTGAGTCTTCAAGATCAGATTTAAAAAAAGATGTGGTGTGCCTTGTGTGCGGACCACGCAAGGCCTGCAACTGCAATACCGACAAGTTCGCCAGGGCAAGCTACAACAGAACAGGTGCAGCTTCAACTCAAGCTTTCTCTTCCCTCGTCCCCATTTGCTATTATCAAATCTTCATTATTGGGTTACAGTGCATTGCAAACAGGTGGATAAACACCTTCAACTACCGAATGTTGCAGCAATACCAAACATGAAGCAAAGAAACGGTGGGCCAATAGAATTCAACCCAAACAGATACTTTCATGAAGTATTCTCCTGCAGCATTATCATTTCTTCTTTTGCTTCAGTCCTCCCGCCATGTCGCACTTGAACCATGAGGTTGTCCGCCGGCATGTCCCTGGTTTGGGTACGTACCCCCGGTAAACACGGCCCCTCGCCGGGTTATGACACTAAACTCAACTCACAACTCCCGTCGCACGTCACCACCTAAGCTTCCAAAGCTTCCATCATCACCTATCACCTCCCAACCAAACGAAACAATCACCCTTGCTTTCCCCCCAGGGATCGCCGTTTGCCAGTCCACATCCACCCTAAAGCTAGATTACACCCGGTTCATGCGCTGTACCGGCTGCCTGGGCTCGGTGTCGCATTCTCTGCTCCCCGTTGCCGAATTCTTGCCGACCCGCGCTGTTTGATACTCTCGCCTAATTGTCCCGGAGCCGTGTCCCTTCCGGATCTTACTCTATCGTCATGTCCCTTCTCCGATCCCTCCCCTCCGTCATCCGGCGCTCCTTGCCGCGTCAAACACATTCCTTCATCTCCCTTCGTACCACTGTTAGATCCATCTCCACTCTCCCGCGACTGCCACTCTTTGAAGCCATCTCAAAACATGACCCTAACTCCACGGCTGTTGTGCATTCTCTATCGGGCCGCAAATTCCAATACGGTGAACTACTAGGCGACGTCCGTCAGGCCCGTGATCGTCTATCTGAGGCTACTGGGCGGGAGGATCTCAATGGCGAGCGCATCGCATTCTTGGTCGAGAATAGTTATGACTACATAGGTGAGCTGACAACGAATTCATTATATTCAAAACCTAACATGTAGCTGCTGACACACACTCTGTCTACTATTAGTGACACTACTAGCTTCAATGGCTGCACGATCAATTGCTGTGCCATTATCACCAGCATTTCCCGCCCCAGAGCTCCAGTATATCCTCAACCAGAGTGAGGCTTCATTGCTTGTTTCCTCCCCCAAATTTGAAAACAAGTCTCAGGAGGTTCTGGCTACTGAGTTGACCGTCAAGCCCACGCATGTTCAACTTGACAAGCATGCCGGTGGTCGACAGCATGAAAAAGTTGAGCTGGGCGATTCTGACCCAGGAGAGTCTGGTATGATGCTATATACTTCAGGCACTACCAACAGACCTGTAAGTTGATTGTATAACTCTCTCAATCTTAGTCGACGCTAAAACACATTACAGAAAGGTGTTCTCCTCCCTCAGTCAGTTCTCACAGCTCAGTCTCGCTCGTTAGCTGAAGCTTGGGAGTACAGTCCATCCGACAACCTCCTTCATGTCCTCCCTCTCCACCACATCCACGGCATCGTCAACGCCATCCTCACGCCCCTTCTTGCTGGATCCACTATCGAGTTCATGTTCCCATTCAATGCCGATGCTGTTTGGAACCGTCTCGCTCACCCCTTTCTTGCCTCTGATTCCTCTGCGACCAAAGAGAAGATCACCTTCTTCACTGTAGTCCCTACTGTCTACAGTCGCCTCCTAGCCAGCCACAAACAGTTAACCCCTGAACTTCAGGAAGCTACTCGCAAAGCCATTTCCCCCGAGAATATGCGCCTTGCTATTTCAGGCTCCGCCGCTCTTCCCACCCCCATTAAAGCCGCCTGGAGAGATCTTAGCCATGGAAATGTCCTGCTTGAACGCTATGGCATGACGGAGGTTGGCATGGCCCTTAGCTGTGGACTCGACTTCTCCGACCGTGTAGATGCCAGTGTGGGATGGCCTCTGCCATCTGTTCAGGCCCGTCTCGTTGACGTTGACACTGGTGAAGTCATCAAGGAAGGTGAAGAAGTCGACCCAGAAACAAACCGCGAACGCTCAGGCGAGATCCAACTCCGTGGACCTACCATCTTTCGCGAATACTGGCGCAATCCAACAGCCACTGAAAGCGAATTCGTCCAGGACCCTGACGGCAAAGGCCGCTGGTTCAAGACCGGAGACGTCGCCGTCCGTCGTCCCGTCCCGTCCGCATCTGCCGCACAGTCATGGACCAAGGGCCCCTTGTACTTCATCCAAGGCCGCAAATCCGCCGACATTATCAAGACGGGTGGCGAAAAAGTCAGCGCCCTCGAAGTCGAGCGAGAGCTCCTCTCCTTGCCCGAAGTCGCCGAAGCTGCCGTCGTCGCCGTCCCCAGCGGCCAATGGGGTCAGAGGGTCGGTGCTGTACTTGTGCTAGACAAGGACGTGGTGCAGAAATGGTCACCGCTCGATATGCGACGCGCCCTCAAGGGTCGTCTGGCAACCTACAAGATCCCGCAGGTGATGAAGGTTGTGGACAGCATCCCGCGAAACGCCATGGGTAAGATCAACAAGAAGCAACTTGTCAAGGCCATCTTCCCCGAAGATGTGAGCGGGGATGCCTAGAACTTGTCATGTTCTAACAAGCTGCATTGGTTGTTTCACGGGCACGTACAATCTCGAAATATGTAAAATATCTGATGAAAAAGCATGAAATAAGAAAACTACTTGTAATTTCATCGTGTCGATGGCCCACAATCGGCAGTACAAAAATGTAACGATAAAAAAAGTACATTGTCTATTTTCCCCCCCGTTTCCACCGGCGGCCAGTTCCGTCATACTCGTCATGGCCATCCGAGAAAAGGTCATCCTTCGTAACGCCGTCGTAAAACTGAAAACATCTATGACAAGACCCAAGCCATCACCACGCTCCGAGATGCCGCCCCCTCCTACTACAGTCTGAGCAACTCGACCTTTTCGCCTGGCAAAGTCCCTAGTGAAGCATAACCGGTCCAGGCATTATTCGTCTGCCACACTGCTGGGTGATGTGGTGTTGGCGACGTAGTCGTTTCGGCACAACAAGAACATGATTCGCCGTTTTGCAAAATCCACGCCATCTTCCTCGCTCCATTACAGGATTAGAATTAGACACTGTGCTTGGCCTTGGCACGCGTGCTGCCAGCATGTGCAGCGTCGTTGTGGCCAGAGAACTCGATTTGCTCGTTCGGGGGCAACTCGAGGACTTCCTTGACCCGGCGTCCAATAGACAAAAGAATCTCCTTGCCCTTCTCATTGCTGCGACCTTTGCCGCCGGCGACATCACCGTCACCGCGACCGGGAATGCTCTTGCCGATAGTACGAGTCCAGACACCAATTCGATAGAAAGCCTTGCGAACGTTGACAACAACGCCCATGACCTCGCCGTCATCTTCCTCCTCGAGGGTCTCACCAATAGCACCCATCATGACGTTGAGCCAGAGGCGATCAACATCGACGTTTCGCTTATCCTTGTACTGGTATGACCACTTTCCACCGTGCTTGTTCTGGGGATCCTCCCACTCGGGGCGGACGCCGGCCTTGAAAAGATGGTAATCGGACTTGAGGGCGAGTTCGGAGACAGGAGCAACGTTGTTCTGTATTGATAGTAAGCAAGCGCCTCACGTTACCTCATTTCAAATCCTATACTCACGTAAACACCCCAGAACTCCTCAACGGAGTCGAAGGTGATAACCTCCTTCAAGAGGTCGTTCCAGTTGTCGCCCTAAAATATTATGCATTAGCGAAATTCATGATCGTGCAAAGCTTGAATCGATGTCATACCTTGCCACTGGGGGGCTTGGTGAACCAGAGAGTCCATTTGTTCTGAAGAGGGTGTTTGACAGTGAAGTTATCCTTGTCATGGAACACGGTGACGGGCTTGTCCTTGTCGTCCTTGGTGTCGGAGGTATCTTCCTGACCGTTGGGGTCAATAGGGATAGTCGACAAGTCGACCTGCTGATCCATCTTGGAAGCGTCGACGGGAGGAGCGGCCATGTTGATTAGAGGTTTGTCAGATCGGTCGTCGAAAAGTGTGATGGTTCGGTCGAGAATCGAGCACCTGCGTAGGTAGAATCGCGGGGCAAAGTTGAAGGGCTGCCGAAAACTAGATGTGGTGCGCGAGAGTGGGGCGGATGATAGAGAGAGAGGAAGAGGAGACGATGTATGGTTATATAGAGTAGATTTTCTATCTACAACTCACTGCACCAGGCAAGAGTCAACGACGTCGAGAGGAGGAAGGAGACAAGGTGAGCTCGTAGGAAGTGGCGGGTTAGTTAGGATGAAGGAAAAAGGTGAGGTTGTGTTTTGTTTCGCAAGGCTCCTGGTCGCAAAAATTATTGGGTTCTAACCTAAAACTCAACTGAAGGCTGTGCCTCCCCCAGGACCCAGTCCAGTCACAAGGAAAGTCGAGGGAGAGTGGGCCTTCCAAGCTTGGTGAATGCCTGAGGTTTCAGACAGGAAGCCACCTAAAAATTTGCCTTAGTCAGCTTTTTTTTTTTTTTTTTTTCCAATACGAAGAGTACTACAGCGTAATCTCCACGGCTTCGAGCTTGAACAATGATAACCTCAGCATATATGGTAAAGACAGAAAAGGTTTCGGTGTTATTCTAAAGTTCTTATGTGAAGCAGACATTTCACAGCTCATCAGCCGCATGGTGACTTATCAATTGTTTTGAGTAACTCTATGACTCGACATCTTCCTTGATTCTTCATTCAAACAAACAGCACCCACAAACGGAGCGATGGTACGGTACAATTGCAGCTATCACCTTCACTCAGGCTCGGCCTTATCGATCGCCGCAATTGCCAAAGAAAAGCTCCGAGCATCAATGTGATTATACTCACTCATGGTAAATATCCCGCGGTGACACTGTCATATGGGTCTTGTTCGAAAATTTCAATACAACCATGTGCTATCTCTATGCATGGCAGATCCTTTGGTTGAAACACTCGTTTCTGTTTACTTCCAAGATGAACATGCTTAATGCTCAAGTGACTCAATTCACTGCCCGCCTAACAAGTTAGGTACATCTTACCTAAGATGCTGTAGGATCCTCTCCAATGTTGCTCTTGCCTGGGTTTTGACAGGTCAATAACCTTCTCAAAGAGCACCAGAGAATATCAACAAGTTATCATTTCGTTGGCAGAAATCACTCATAATGCACAAAACTCCCAATCACCTCACTTCCTGGCCCGAGCTAACCCGTTATTCGTCCAGCGTATCGAGTCCGTGACCTTTTCACACCTCCACCCTCTGGATGGAAACGCTGCCACGCTTTGCTCGTGGGCCGCACTAATTGTTCATGCTGGGCACCCTTTGTCGTCATGTCTATTCTTTGAGCTCGAAAGGTCGAAATAGAGATTCGAGTTGGGAATCTGGACATTACTGGCATGTTAGGTACTGAGACCTCGCACATAACAGAAATGAACAAGGACCCTTGATAATATGAAAGACGACATGTCATGCATCAGAAATAACTCAGCATCACCCGGCAAACGCGGTTTCACACAACCCGCTGATCTTGAGCCCTGATTTGTTTCTCGTCCCCGTCCCTTGATGAGGCGTCAAGGGCTCTAAATTCCAAGGTCTTGGTGAGAGCTACTACGTCGCAAGTGCTTCAAGACGGCAATTAAGCCTTGCAAGTCTCCCACTCCCCCACATCTCTACCAGTTCATCAACGGGACCCATCTGCCAACAGGACGGCAGCGATCCTCTCTTGGCTCCATTAGCCTCCCACTCCCACCTGTCCTGCATCGTGTTTCGCAGATGAAGTGACTTTATGGGCACATTTTGGCAGCAGTCATTACGTGTTTTTTGAGAAATAAAAAAGTGAAGCTGATTCTAGTCATGAACTGAGCCCACCCTTTCCTCGCATGAGCTCCGAGCCTATGCCTTTCTGGAATGCTATCGCGTCTCGGGCCCCCATCTCATTCCACCACACTCGTTCAGGTGTCACAACCCCTCGTTTTGGTTTCTGTTTCTTTGGATGCCCCTCCTGGACTTGTCTTCCAAGGTCCTCGTAACGTCAGGTGCACGGTTTGGGTTGACCAAGATTGGCATCATGTACGTACTTGTACATTGCTTTTGTGAGATGGGGTCTTGATGGTGGTTTCATGGTTTGGGTATATAATAAGCTTGCCATCACCCTCGAGAACAAAGGGATATCGAATCCAACCACAAGCTACACACCATCTCAAGTCGATACCATTCTTCTATTCACTGCGAGTATTTAGTTGTCTTTGTTATATCCAGTCACAAAGGCCTTCAAGTTACAACACAACAGACAAGATGGAGCCTGGCGTCCCAACCACATCCTTTGCAAAGGAATCCCCAAAGGCAAAGGACACAACACCTAAAGGTAAAGCCCGAAGCAGTTCTTTGTTGATGATCGGCTCGGGCTTCACATTCTTAGCTGCCCTGCCCCAGGGAAACAGCGAATCCTCATCTTTCAGACCCTCGTCTTTTCGATAAAGAACTAGGCGACCGCACGCCTTCTCCTGTCATTCATTTATTGCCGTGCTCCCTACTCTTCCAACTATCGAGCCTTTCTCTTCTTCTTTTCTTTTCTTTCCTGAGGACTTGATATTTGAGCATTGCAAATCTTTGGTTCGTTTCACTTGTCCATTCTCTTGATTTCGTGAGATTATCGATCTCGACTTTCGTTTCAAGATATACCAATATGCAACGGCTTCGTCATTTTCGTCCAAGCCGACGCTCATTCGGGTTTGAGCGAGTTGATGAGGATAAACCCGATGAGTTTTTTGAGCTTCATTTTGCCAATCTTTTCGTCGAGGTGTATGCTCTCGTGCAGAAGGCCTTTTGCCCTGGCCCAGGTTCTAAACCGCCGGGCACGTCTCCCTGGAGGAAGAACTTTTCGGATGAGTTTGTCAGTTATGTCGAGTTGCTGGCGCGGCCGGATCCTCGCGCCATGAGATGGGAGAAGCTCCTCCGCGACCCAGCGCAACGCAGCTCTTTGCTTCAGGCCGTCATTCACAAAGTCCTCCATAACGATATCTTTTCTACTAGTCTGTTTGGGGCTCATCCAACACACAAAAAGATCATGGAAGAATCCGATGCCGCACTTCTCTACATAGAAGGTAAGCCAAATAACCTCCGCCTGCTAGTAAAGCACGCCATATGACAGATTGACTGATTTTATGTCCCAGGCTTCCAACGAAGTGATCTTCACGCCCACATGAACCAGACATACTTGAGAGATAGCAACGGGATGCCGCCATTCTTTTGGGAGGAAGTCGACAAACTGGCCGTGCAGATTTTGTCTATGCTCCTTCCTGCATATGAGTATGCGACTGACCACGGATTTTATTCACCACTCCCTATCGCGGAGTTATATCAGTCGCTCCACGATATCGTCGCCTATGCAGGCTGGATCCACGTCTGTATTCGCACTTCATGCGCCGTCGTTTCATTTGATTGGAGGATTCCGGGAGAATTTTACAATATGAACGTCGTCAACCTTTCTCACGAGGTGTATGAAGCATCGGCCGAAGCAGCCAAAATGCATGAAAAGAAGTTTCGGAAACGAACACCAAAGAAAGAATACATGGAGTCAACAGCCCGTGTCAAGATCTCCGTCGCGCCCGAGGTCATTAGGCACAAGCCCGTGATCAAGACAAGAAGAACAAACGGCATGACTTCATACACGTTGATGAAACCTCATGCTGTATTCTACTGCGGATATGAAGAGGCAAGACATGAGATCGACGCCTTTCAAACCCTGCCGGAGTACATTCAACGACTTCGAGACCGAAAGACTATTCCTCTAGTCCCGGCTTTCTTCGTCGCAGTTGCCACTGCCGGCGTGTCTTTGGCGAATTTCACAGTTTGGGGGCATGCGTCGTGGGTGTTTGTTAAAGCTAATGTAGAGCGATTAGCATCTGAGAATATAGGTGAGATTTTATCCAAGGGCTAAAGCCGCATTCGTTATGGAATTGTATAGGAGTTCAAATTGTGGAGTAAGGAGTAACGGAAGGGATAATGGGAGATGTATATATGCGTTGACAATTGAAGTCTGTTTCGTTTTATTCAAAATCTCAAGGGCACTCGTGATGAACTGCGTCGAGGACTATTGAAACAAGTGCGCAGTGCTTTGCAGCGTTGTTTATCTGATCCGACTTGAAGCAATCAAGATTTCATGGACGCCTTCTATTTTTACATTTGGCCTGCATGAAAAGTGCTGCAATCGATCAAACGAGCCAGATATCTTGGAGAATGTAACGGGATTGGTACAAATATTGTGGAAATTTGCGACAAGACATGAAGACAAGACAAAGTTTTTTGGCGGGCCATCCCGCCCGACGGGCACCAAAGGATTACATACACAAGTCGGTATTAGTAGGGCAAATACGTGTGTATGTAGGCAACGATTTCGTAACTTTCTATCACTCTCGAAGATCAGTCTCTTTACTCCGTGTCTTTTTTTGTTTGTAATTATTCAATCAGCCATATGTTTCCAACTTGCAGCGTCCCGTCTCGCATCTCGTTGAATCAATTCGGGTCGGGTACAAGTTTTAATTTAATGACACACAACCTACTTGCCCTGGTCCTTGCATAAAAAGGCAAGGGTCTTACTCACCAGCCACCCGCTTTTCCAAGGGTCCTTTGAAGCAGGTCAGGTCTCGTTCACTTGCAGAAGACATGGGCTCTGTATTGTTAGTTTCGAGTTATTCTTCATGTTTACGGAGTATTTTTTTTCTCCTCCGTCTCTTAAGAGTTCTGTTTCTCCCAGCCTCGTATATTATATGATACTAGAGTGGGAAAAAAAGAAGTAGCAGAAGCGAAAGGAAAGTATAGTAAGGGCAAGGATCAAATCAAGAAAATTGGCCTGGAGTAACTGGAACCTTGCTGGGATTGATCCCTACTACCCGCCATCTTCTTTTTTATCCCGCCGGCTTTTCTTTTCTTTGCGGTTTGAATGAAACAGCTGAACGGAGCCATGCGGATCATGCGGATACTTGCAGTGGTAGATGCTAAAACCTAGCAAGGAAAGAAATAAGAAAGGCTGGCGATTCAGGAGAAAGAAGTGAAGAGTAGAGTAGAACACTAATCGCGATACCATAGATACCTAGGTAGTTAGCGTACATAATTTTTTTTCTTTTCCCCTTTTCCGCGTATCAATCGTTGGTTAGTACTCTGCATCTTCAGCATGAAGATGAATTATTATCAGTCCGCCCAAACTACTGACACTGCATGCAAGTGCCTAAGTAATTACTGTCGGGTATTGACAATAAGGAATCAGCCCTGTAGGTAGCTGTTTGCCTGATGCTTGACCAATGGAGGCTGGGTTCAGTAGCATGGAAAGGAAGGCGCGTCACTCAAACATGGAAATCCTGGTTTCTTAACCAAGGAAGCTCTAAGCTTCCCCCAGCTCCCAACTCATTCAACCCCTTGACTATTATCTCGCAATTACCCTTCGTCCCCCCTCTCTTCAACCTCTTCCTTTATTCTTCTTCTCTCCTCCCACCTCGTCATTTATATCGTTACGGTCAATGCTCAGCAGGACAACGGGGCGCTGCATTCTTTCCTCCTGCGGACATCAGCACATACGGAAACTGACAACGGTCTGCACAGACGATATCGACCTAAGCCTTGGCGACCCGCCCCTCCATTGACATTCAACTCCGTCATCTATTCTTCTAGCTCCCTCAGTAGCTTCCACTCGCCTGTCCGAGTTGTAGTAGCACACGCCAGGAATTCCCCCAGGCTTTTCTAGCTATCACTTTTTGCTACAAACCCGTCCTGTTTGCGCACGCACGGTCAATATCAGCGTCGCATTTTCCTTCTCTTCTCTCCTCTATCCGCCCACATCCTATCCAATCGCCAATCGCGCTGCTCTAGTCTTCCTCCCCAGCCTCAATGTCAACGCCATACTGGGGCCAGCTACCCGGCCCCAAGGTCGCCCACGGCCACGGAACCCACTCCGGCCATGCCCGCCGCAGGTCTGAGTCGGACGACCATGCCTCTAATGCTGACCGCAGATCTTCACTTGATGTACCTCATAACCGTAGATCAAATCGTGTCTCTGCACAAACTCAGGCAACCGAAGCTCCTTCCGAGTCAACTTTTAGTCCTTACGATTCTCCCACTGCAGCAAGCTTCAATCCTCAAGGCTTAGCTCCCAGACCTGGCTCATACCAACGAGCTCCTAGCGACCAAACTGGAAATCCTTCTGACGGTAAAAGAAATCTTCACCGTAGTCGACAAGACGACGATTTTGACCAGCTGCTCCCTCCTGTTCTACCAGCTGCTCCAGAGGTCCCTCGGGGTCCTCCATTGAGCTATCGCCACCCATACGGTAACGGCGGTCTACCTTATACCCACACCGCCTCCGACCCTCCAGAACACTTTGCGCCAGACGATTCACAGGCTCAATACGACGAAATGGACGAGGAAGAGGGTTATTTTCCAAGCTCTTCTGCTCAGGCTGATCATCGCCATGCTTCAGGTCCTGCACCTGTAGAAGGTGCTCGACGAGATTCGAGCGCAAGTGCTTATGAGCAGCTCTCAAGGAGAGCCACCACAGGTGGATCATCTGGTGGCAGGAAAAAGTTCGCAGACGACCGATCACCCCTCCAGAGGCTTGAGCTGACGCTCGACAGCATCACTAAGGAGGAAAAACGCGCCCGAGTCGAAGCCGCCGAGCGACGTGCCCGAGAGAGGGCGGCCTTGAAGGCAGGAAAACAGCCTGCTGGTCAGCAACCCCGAACACACGAGAGAAAGCCTTCGGTCAGTCGGGGTGAGAGGCGCGCCTCAATCACCGCTGCCCCAATTCCCGTTGCCCACTCTTCTACACATAGAGACGCGCCTATCGAGGGTTCAAGAGAAGCCCCAATCGATGCTCCGCGAGACGCTCCACGCCAGACATATAGAGATGATCACGATGAGCTCCCTGCAGATACGCCCAGAGATATTCAGACAGAGGCCCCAAGAGTTAAAGAGGTTCCTCGCAATGTTCCCAGAGTAATGCCCACAGATTACCACCAACATGAACCTAGAGAAGTATCACGAGACGCCTACAGAGATTCGGGTCAAGACTTCCCCCAAGCCGCCTACAAGCAATCTACTCACCAAGCTCCTGTCCATCGCAACACATCTAACCGCCATCATGAGCCTCTATTACAGCATGACCCAGAAGACCCTTACTACTATGAGTCAGGCGCACTCCTCGAACCACAAGAACCCACACCTACTAGTAGGCAGAGACATCATGAATCCCAATCGGGCGTTCCTAAGAGGAATTTGAGCTTCCGTGAAAGAGCTGCTCGTGAGCAGGTGCAACCCGTTCATAGGGATGAGCCTCAACCGGCCCAGCCTCCCACTTCGAGTGGAGGATTCTCCTTGACGCGAAGCGGTAGCAACAAGCTTCGAAAAGAACCCCCTGCCGACGCAAAGTATCCCCAAAGGGCAAACACCACCACCAAGAAGGCAGCACCTGTTGCCAGACGTCAGCAGCCAGTGGAGTATGATGACTATGATGAATACGACCAGCCAGTCTCTACCAGAAGCTCTCGAAACAAAGAGCTTCCTCCTGATCCCCCAGAAGCAAGGAAGCGATCCATCGACGCAGGAGCTGGTCGTCAATATGCCATGATGCCTGGTGAAGGCCAAGGAATTCGAAGGCGCGCGACTGACCCCGTTCCTAGAGCGGAATACGGCTCAGACGAAGAGTATATTCCGGAACCTACACGCGGTAAAACTGCGCAACGGGCCCAGCCCGCAGACACGGCAAGAGGTCCGGGTGCCGCTGCTACCCGCAGAAAAGTTGAAAGGGCAGATAGTGACTACTCATCCGACGACTCTCACCACCACCGGTTTTCCAATCTGGTCTTCAAACGACGTGAAGATATGGTTCCTGGAGATGGTCTTTACAAGCCCCCCCAATGGCTTGATGAGTGGAAGAAGGCCACTGTTGGCACGTTGGGCGGCAACCTATTGGACCTTAAGGAAGAGAGCTTTTCTACACAGACCGATCCAAATAAGACTTGGTGGGAACAAGAAGGCCGTTCTCGAAGCAACTCTTACTCGGGACGACCACGAAAAGCCGAGGCCTTTGATGGTGAATACAGCGAGAATAGTAAGATCTTTGCAGTCCCCCCCATTACTGTGTCCTCAACTGACATTCAATAACCAGCTCCTACTCGATTCAAGCCTCCACTGTTCTTGAAGTGTGGCCCTTTGTTGAGATATTGCGGTACCCGACGAGAAAAGTCGACTACGGCACGTCCCACAACTCAAAAGGGTGGTGCTGGCGTGGATAAAGAGACTTGGAGAGGTAGCATCATGATCGTCACACAGGATTCGGAATCTTCTTACGACATTGCTCCTACTCTCCGTCTCTTTGCCCAGGGCATTGAGCTGTTGCCGCCACCCCCTCATCGCGTGAAGGGCGACCTCTCCCCAGAGTATGTTGACCCCATTGCTGGTCATCCTAAGCTTGGACGAAGAGGTGAAACTCTTTATGTCCGACCTGTTGAGCATCTCGAGGAGGGAAGAGACCTCTCACGTGATGAGACAGATAGCGGTCTTTTTGAAAAGTCTCGCAGCCCGCCTGATACACTCCCTTCCGATGGGTCCAAAGAGCTCCCTGGCTCTTTTGCCAGTCGTCGAAAGCGGGTAGGAATTGACGGTGAGAAGGTGCAAAAGTACAAGGATGTCAGGGGCTTCCGTCTCCATGCCGAACGAGGCTGCACATTCTGGCGTTTCAACATCGAGGTCGAGCTGCGAGAGAAACAGCAGCGCATTGCTTATCGCATCAACCGTGGTCCAGCAATGGCCTTCTGGGTCCCAGGAATCGGCCAGACCATGAACATGATGTTCCATAGCTGCAATGGCTTCAGTCTCAGCGTTAACCCTAACGATCTGAGCGGCCCTGACCCCTTGTGGCGTGACGTTTTGAACAATCATCAAACGCAGCCTTTCCACCTCATGATTGGTGGTGGTGACCAAATCTACAACGACTGTGTTGCTGATCAGACCAAGCTGTTCAAGGAATGGGTCGATGTCCGTAACCCAGTGCACAAGCACACCGTTGCTTTTACACCAGAAATGCAGGATGAACTAGAGACGTTCTATCTGGAGCGTTACTGCATGTGGTTCTCCCAAGGACTTTTCAGTCTTGCCAGCTCACAGATTCCCATGGTCAACATGTATGATGATCATGATATTTTTGACGGATATGGATCGTATCCTCACCATGACATGAAATCGCCAGTTATGTCTGGGCTAGGTGCAGTGGCTTTCAAGTACTATATGCTCTTCCAGCACCAATCTATCATGGATGAGACAGAAAAGTCCGAGCCAAGCTGGATCCTTGGCGCAGAGCCAGGTCCTTATATCAATGAGCTCAGTCACAGTTTATTTGTGTCTGTTGGTGCCAAGGCCGCACTTCTCGCAGTCGATTGCCGTACCGAGAGAACAGAGCATGATGTCGTCTCGGATCAGACATGGGAGAGGGTCATGAATCGTATGTACGCAGAGTTGCGTCGTGGTCAAGTCGAGCATCTTTTGGTGTTGTTGGGCGTTCCCATCGCCTATCCTCGTCTGGTCTGGCTCGAAAACATGTAAGTAACTTTACAGAGACATGGTGTGAGATGCAGCGCTAATGTGTTACTAGCTTGACTTCAAGACTGATGGGTCCTGTCAAGGCTCTTGGAAGGGCAGGCATGTTTGGGAAGGCTCTCAACAACATCGATGGCGGTGTCGAGGTTCTCGATGATCTCAACGACCACTGGACCGCCAAGAACCACAAGCAGGAGCGCAGTATCGTGGTCGAGGATTTGCAGGATCTTGCTATCGACAAGTCTGTTCGTGTCACGATTCTCAGCGGTGATGTTCACCTGGCCGCTGTGGGACAATTCTACTCTAACCCCAAGCTGGGGCTGGCCAAGCACAAGGATCCACGATACATGCCAAACGTTATCTCTTCTGCCATCGTCAACACGCCACCTCCCGATATGCTGGCCGATGTTCTTAATAAGAGAAACAAGGTCCATCATTTCGACAAACATACAGATGAAGACATGATCCCCATGTTCAGTCAAGGAGTCGATGGTAAGCCCAGGAACAACAAGCATCTGCTACCTCACCGAAATTGGTGCTCTATCCGTGAATGGGCACCAGGACAAACTCCCCCTCCTACGCCTCCTCGTTCGTTACATGAGAGGAGCCCAAGCCCCCCAGCTAAGCGTGAGGGAGGAGGAGGCATGGGTGGTTTGATGCGAAGACTATCACTATCAAAGAGCCGACCAGCAGAGGGCTCTCTCGAGCCTCGGGAGTCTGTTCGTGGATCTCGGCCTCCCATTACCCGTGGTGCCAGCAGTGGTGGTGGTCTGTTCCGAAGCTTGTCCCGTCGAAACTCTACCAATTCTGAGAGGCCTCCCCCTGCTAAGCTCACACGATCCATGTCGGTCGGCAGTGAGAGGGCACCCAAGAAGGGAGGATTCTTCAGCTTTGGTCGCCGACCAAGTCAGAGCCGTCACGATGATCGTGATGCGTACGAAGAAGACTACAGAGACGACTATGATGATGAGGAGTATTGGGATGAGCCAGCGCCTCAACGCCACCGCGCCTCTGGCCTTCGCGGCGGAGCCGCCTACGACGAGTACACAGAGGGTGATGACTCGTACTATATGGCCCAGCCTCCACGCAGAGCTCAAACAGTTGGTTCGAGGGCCATGTCCCACTCGCGAACCAACGTAGCCCAGATTCAAAGCAACGAGCCTGAGGCGCCGCCAACTCGACCTTTCCACCGAACGCCAACAGGACTATCCACCAAGCAAAAGAAGAACGCAAAGACTTACGAAGTTGACTTGGAGGGTGGCCTAGATATCTGCTTGAATGTCGAGGTCAACCCCAAAGACCCAGCGGGCATCACAGTGCCTTATAGGCTTCTGGTTCCGAAGCTGATTTATGATTATAATGCTGAAGAGGACCAGGCATTGGAAGAGGCTGAGGCTGCTCCTGCTCCCGCGCCAGCGCCAGCCGAGCCGAGCGGCTTCAAGCGACTGTTGAGTCTGCGAAAGAAGCCGAAGAAGACGAGAGAGCCAGTTGAGGATGACTACAGTGATGAGGAAGAGTATTATGATGATGAACGTGACTACCACCACAGGAGGTGATGAGCTCACCTTGTTTGATTTGATATTGGGCGTTCAGGATGTGGGTTATTGTTGGTAACTTGAGCACTTGCATATTCTGCACGCGGTTGCCATTGTATTTTTTTTCTTTTACAGATGTATACTGGTTGCTCTACACTTTTCTGTACCTACATAGGGATGGTGTTTTCTTGGGTGACGAAGGCTTTCGTACAAAAGGTTGAAGCCACGGTATTTACACTACACAAAACGGCATTTGTTAAATTTTCAGAACTTTCTATACCCAGCTTTGGAGTTAAAGCTTTTTGTCTAATCATTTACAGTAGTAGTTGTTCTTCGTGAAGAGTTTGGCCAAATGCCTTCTCAGTAGTAGTCATGTCATGTAGAGAACTGAAGGTAGAGAGTTTAGCTGGTCAGGTACACTGACTGCGTTGCGTATCTTAGATGGCTAGCGGACTGCAGCGCTAAATAAGCCCCAGTGTGCGGCCCCAGAAAAGCAGCTGCAGGGGCGTGCGGATCAGGGCCCTTGGTGGGCGAATGGTTGTGTCCTGAGCTGGACAGGGCCCTTTCTTGACTGCCATGTAAACCAGGATCAAAGCGACCAGCCCACTTTTTTGGTTTCTCATGACCTGTTCAAACGGCTGCTCCTGACTGTTTTGTCTAGACTGTGTTGGTGGGAAGGTGAGCTCGGCATTGACGACACTTTTACAGAATAGCTCCGTTCTGATCTGTCTCCTTAACGATTTAGCCAGAAACTCACACCAGCTGGCAACTCTACCACCTACAAGACCAAGAAAATAACGTCCTGGTGTTATGCTGTGAGAATAGGCTGATTTGCTTAATCAATCATCGTGATCAAAACCAATTTGCTGTCACCACAGCTCAAAGACACTGCCCGGCCATCGCCCGACTATCGACTGGTTGAAATAAACTAGATACGACGCACAGCGACCCTCGATACGAAACCTCCTCAGGGCAAAGAGATACGCGGGGCGTTTCGAAAACAACGGCACCAAAGGGGAGGCTCATATCTAAGACAAGTCAGGGAGGCATGGCGCCAGCATGTCACGTCGCCAATTTCACAACTCGCGCCAATCCAGCATTCCAGACCAACTCGAACGTGTAGCCGATGCTGTGTCGATAGGTTTGAAGCGAGCATCGTACAAGCTCCGCGTCTGGAGAAACGGCCCTGGACGAGCCATGGCGACGGCAATAGGTGGACGAGCTCTACACCAGTTGCGTAGGAACCTCACACCGCGACGGTTGCTGAGCTTCCCGCATCTCGTGGTCGTCTTTTGGATATTCGTGGTGCTGTATGGGGAGAGATGGGTGTTTCATAGTAAAGTCGCCAGTTGCGATTGGGATCATTGGGAGAAATGGGTATGCTCACGAAATGCGCATGACTACAGACAACTGCACAAGATATACTAACAATGCTACAGCCTAAAGACGCCAACCCTCACCATCTCATCTTCGTCGCCGACCCTCAGCTCATCGATCCGCATTCATATCCTGGCCGACCTTGGCCCCTGAACCCTCTCACCATCCTCATTACCGACAACTACCTCCGTCGCGGCTATAATGCCCTACAACGGCAGTTACACCCCGACAGCCTATTTTTCCTGGGCGATTTGTTCGACGGTGGTCGTGAGTGGAAAACACGACAGGGTAACTTTGTTGATCCGAAATGGGGCCGTGGTCGATCGAAAGAAGAGAAGAAATTAGTTCAGTCATGGCATCAGAAGTACGGTGAGGATTTCTGGTTGCAGGAGTATAAGCGGTTCGGCAACATCTACTTCCAAAATTTCAATGCCGGAGGAGATACTCCCGGCCCCTGGCAGCGTGGAAGAAAGCTCGTTGCTAGTCTTCCAGGAAACCATGATTTGGGATTTGGCGCGCAGGTGCAGATTCCAGTTCGCGACCGATTTGAGGCGTTCTTCGGAGATATGAATCGAGTCGATGTGGTGGGAAACCACACGATTGTATCAGTTGACACGGTGTCACTGAGCGCAGATACGTCCGAGTACAAATCGGCGCATGATTTGCGGCCGATCTACGAGCCCGTGAACCAATTTCTCAAAACAGTCAAAGACCAGAAGCGCAGAGCAGTAGAGGAAGAGCTCCGGTATTGGTACGATCCAGACGGCGGGCTACGCTATCCTCACGATGCTGAAGAGTTGGACAAATCAGATCCGGCATGGGCACACCATCCTGAGGCCGAGTCCAAGGGACCCGAACTTCCCACGATCCTTCTTACTCATGTTCCGCTGTATCGCGCTCCCGGTACACCCTGTGGCCCTCAAAGAGAGCACTGGCCGCCTACAAAACCACCCAAGGGTCAGAAAGAGCCGGTGGTGCCGGATGAGCGAAATGCGCTCAAGGTCGTGGCGGGTTATCAATATCAGAACGTTCTCAATGAGGCCGACTCAATCAAGCTCGTCAAGAACGTCGGTAATGTTATCCATGTCTTCTCTGGCGATGATCATGACTACTGCGAGGTGGTGCATTCTGATGCCAAGGAGAACGTACGCGAGATCACTGTCAAGAGTATAAGCATGGCCATGGGAGTTCCTACACCGGGCTTCCTAATGGTCAGTCTCTATAACCCCGTCGATGCGCAGGGCAAACCTCTGCCTGGAGCCCCCGAATCAACGCTACAGACGCACCTCTGTCTGCTGCCGAATCAAATCCATACGTATATGCAATACGTCGTCTTTATCTTGATGACCCTGGTTGTCCTGGCAGTACGGGCTTTCCTCGTCCCAGCCATTCCTCTCACATCATTTGCTCTCGAGCCCGAGAACCCTTCAACATCAACTATACTACCAGTGTATAAGGATAAGGTTGACCCTCCGGAGGCTTCTGCCGCTGGTATACGTACAACGTCGTCAGGCACTTCGGCCCATCATCTACCTTCACGTCTGTCTGCCGCAGCACCTCGTAACGCAAGAAGCCCATCTCCCGGTGCATCATCAGCACCCAGGTGGCAGGCTCGACGCGGTGGTGGTCGAGGCACAAAGCGTTGGGGATGGGGGGACGATGGCCCTCGCATTCATCTCGATGATAACTATCTCCGCGTCGATAAAGATGAACGTCGCGTAGGGGGGCGCAAGGCGTTGACGCTGATCGGTCGGGAGATGTGGACAACAACATGGCGTGTAGTTTGGATGACAGTATTATTCTGGGCGTATATCAATTGGAGAGGTTGATGCTGTTTTGGTCAAAGCGGTTCTTGGACATGAATACTTGAAGATTTTGTATATAATAAAACGGTCCAAACATGAAGGAAAAGAGAGAAAGAATACAAAAGGGGTGGGTGTTGGGGATAGGCGCCGGCTGTCATATCATACTCTTACTGCTCACGACGAGCATACTCTCAATATGTCTTCTTTACTCTTCGCATTACAAAATTTCATTTTGACATAAGTCTACCATCCATTACATCCGTGAAGCCCAAAGTCATTTCAGTTCTTTCCCTCATCTTCATCTCCTCCTACTCACGCCGATCCTCTCATCCCTCGTCCTCCTCAACCTATCCTCCTCCTCCCCCCTCTCCACCAGGGCCTGCACATCCCCCATGCTC
The DNA here is from genome assembly GCA_013623535.1 of Fusarium penzigii. Lineage (NCBI taxonomy): Eukaryota > Fungi > Ascomycota > Sordariomycetes > Hypocreales > Nectriaceae > Fusarium > Fusarium penzigii. The sequence goes on from JABFFC010000617.1 coordinate 20,292, forward strand.
ATGCCGTGGCCCTGCGACTGGCCATGAGCCTGGGCCTGGGCCTGGGCCTTTTGCGCTGCTGCTACGGCTGCTGCCCTGCGAGCCTGCTGAGCCGCGATGAGGGCCTCCCTGGCGCGGCGGTCTTCGTAAGCTGCCACGTCTTCGGAGGTGATGCCTAGGGTTGTAGCGGGTCGGCGGAGCATGTTTAAGTTTATGCTTGAAATAAATCGATGTCCGTTTCTCTAATATACGTTCTTTCTTTGTTGTTGATGATGTTGTGGTGGTGGCTTGGGTGGAATGACAAAGCCAGAGATGGAAAATGGACAAAGAGTGAATATAGAATGGTGACTTGTTCCAAAATGTGACGAGTGCCTTGCGTTGAATTTCCTTTGTCGGTATGGTGCTATCAGTTCAAAAGGAAGAGTATGTCGTTTCTTTGATGTGATTGTGTTTTGTTCATGTGGTTGTGTCGAGGTGAAGTGAAGGTGAGAGCTGAAATGTGGAGAAGGATACGTACCTTCAGCATTTACTTGTGCCCTTCCATCATGTAACAGCATCAACAGGACTACGATTTACACAAGCATAACACCATAGATTAATGGACTGATTTTTAGTAATTGTGTATTTCATGATTGTGTATATCATATCATTTCGCGTGTTCTATGATATTCTATCCGCTCCAAGTTTTGATTTCCATCCCTTTGTGTCATTTGAGTTACCTCTTGTTGAATCATGCCTCCGTCTAAGCATTATTGGTATTTATGAATGCAGCCCATGCCATGCAAGTAGATGAAGAGAGATATAGCGAATAAACAAAACATCGTGACAGAGAGAGACACCAGCGCTTCGGCTGAGTCGTCTATCGAATGCAACCGTATCAAACCGTAAATGAGTGTGTGTATGCGTGAATCATTATATAAAAACCAGAAAAATACTCCCTCTTCTTGACCTCGTAGTATCAAGGCGACATGGCGTAAACGTTCTCAGCCTCCCATCGTAAGAAATCGCCCAGGTCATGTCCAAGGTTGTAACCCATGGGCACTGTCTCTATCGTATCGTACCTCACGCCATCCGACATATGAACCACGAGGGGCATCATCGGGCTTGGAGGCAGACTCTCCGTCGAGCTGTGGGAGGTAGGCCGCTTGGGACGACCGTCGCCGGTCCATCGTTTTAGCCCTGTGCTGTTGAAGAACTTAGCCTTGTCCAGGGGCTGCCCGGGTGTCGGAATGTTCCAGAACCCGGAGGGGAATTCAGAACCCACAGGAATCGGCAAATTAACGTCCGTGTTGATCGTCGACGGCGTCGAAGAGGCCGTGATCGTGCTGAGTGCAGAGCCGCGTCCTGACGACGGCGGCGGCGGCATCGGCGGCGACGGAGAGTCATCGTCTATGCCCATGAGACCCCCGGCATCGAGGCCGTATGAGTCAAACCATGCTGACAACTCGTCTATCTGCACAATATCTTCGTCACATGAATCATCATCGATGAGGTCGCCAGCTCCCAAAATCGCCATCTGAAAAGCCGTCCAGTCTAGCGTCTCGTCCAATGTCTTGATACCCGTACCCATCTCGGTCTTCGAAAATGTGATAGGCCCATGCCGAAACTCGGGTCTCGTAAGCGTAAAGGGAGTACTCTTGAGGTAAACGAAATCATCCGTCTCTCGCGCCTTCAACTCGGATCGCTTGAATATGTGGTGCTTTGCCGGCGTCGGTCGCGCCACATTCGGCACATTCGGCGCACTCGGCACTGGTCTCATAGTCTCAGGGATGGGGGACAGCATTTGTGCTCCTGCTCCTGCCCGCACAGAGCTTCTGATCTGGAGAGGAGGCACCGCTCGGGGTGTGATTTTGGTCAAGTCGCCAAAAGTCTCCCTAGTTCCTGGGCGTCCAACACTCCTCCGGCTCGCCACTCGGCTTGGGGTAACGGCGGTATTCTGCTGTACGGCTCCCTGGCTTGATGACACCGGCGGGATCCTGGGTTGTAAAGCTGATGGGACACTCTTGACACCGACGGCACCAATGCGCGAGGCAAGCTCGTCAAGATGAAATGGTTCGAGTGAGTCTTCTGAGATATCAGACGCCACGCTACGAATCGACTCGCTCGATTGTCGATATCTCAGTCGCTCCTCATCTTGTTGTCGTGCCTCGTCACGTTTTCTTTGCATGACCTCCATACGTTCCGGTGTAAGCATCTCATCAGCCTCAACCTTTCTGAAGCGTTGACCTGTCAGAATATCCGTCACATTCTCCGTCAAGGGCCATCGCACACTTTGGCTCAGTGTCTTTTTATGGTGGTGACTGTGATTTGAGAGGCGCGGGAGTCTACTCCTTCGTTGCTTAGGTGCCGAAGCTCTTTTATCTGGTGAGCCCCTTGGTGATGGGGATGGAGAGGGAACCCCTGTCCCCTTAGGTTGTTTGTAAAAGCTTGTTGATAGAGGCATCGAATTAGAGTAGCTGTGTTTAGAGACATTCGCTGATGAAGGTTGTGATGATGAGCGAAGGGCAGAACCTTGGGAAGTTCTCTTGGGCGATCCAAGGACAGACTTGACGGCTTTGAAGGCCTCATCCGTCTGGCGGATCAGCTCATCGACACTGTTCAGCGACGCCGAGTCACGTCCACCCTCATCTTCAGCCTCTGGTGACGACTGGCTGTAGCATGATGGGCTGTACTGGGCCTCAGAATGGCCTGCGCTCGAGACGCTGGACAAAGGAGACACTGGCAGCTTCGGGGAGGCTACGCTGCTCTTTCTGTCACCAACTGGGCTATAGATACCATGTTCCGGTCGAGGAGGGCGCTTTGGTGCAACGGTAGACTGTGAGGGTTGTATGGAATGTGAGGGGTATGATGGGTGTGAGGGGAGTGAGACTGAGTGTGAGTGGGTTGGGCCACGCTGGGTAGAACAAAGAGCCGACGAAGCAACGCTTCTATTTGTGGGCATGCGCTTTACGAGGGCATCATTTGAGTCATTAGGTATGAGATTGTTGCGTATCGTGTAGGAAAAGGAGGGGAACCTTTTGTGCTGGGATTTAGGGACAGGTGGTAGAGGATATGTGATGCGATGTAAGCTCTCGGTTCTGGGAATATTGAGAGGTGGGTTACGGTTCTTCTTCTTTGGTACCGGTAGCCACGACCTTGTGCCACTGCATGATTTCTTGGAGTTTGTCCTTCTTGGACAGCAAACACTGACATCCTCGCGGGACTCAAGATCTGGGATATGTTGAATGTGACCGCGAGGGTAGTGGCCTCGAATGCCATGGGCACCTTGGCCTTGCACTTGACCGCCTCCAACAGCGTCGTCGTCCAAGGTCGTTCGAGGAGTTTTGATCCGCCGTACCAAACCTGCGCGGTTTGACATGGCGCTCGACGCAAGGCACAGCACATCTGCTGTCTTGTCGTGAGGTGCACCGAGAGAGATGGTATGGGTATGAGTGAGTAAAGATTAGGGTTTCACGGTCGGTTTCGAGGGGGAAAGTCAACATGTTTAAGTGAGTTTGTTGTAAGGCCAGGGACGCCCTTGCAACGGTGGTCGAACGAGTTCGATCCCATAACTTGGCTTGATTTGGGGCCCAGGCATGTCAGTCCAAAGCAGCTCGCGGTTGTTTAGTCTACTCTTTGGCGGCGTATAGCGGCCCCAGATCTCAGGAATGTCCGGATGCGGAAGCGGGAAGCGACCGTGTGGTCCTGATCGCGAATGAAGCATTGCTGACTGCTGACTGACGTGGTACAATAGGAAGACAATAACTGTCAGCGTCAGTACGAGTCAACAAGTGAGACAAACTGCACGCGATACGCAGTGTCACCGACCGAGCTCAGACTTGAGCGGACGGGCAATCATGCCATGCATGAGCATCTCTCGGCACCTATAAGCGGCCATGATCCATGATCCATGATGGATGGATGGCTGGATGGCTGGATGGCTGGGGGGCTAACGGTATGAGTTTGTCTGGAATGTTATGGACAAGGGTTGCTGCGGGATACGAATGCGTGCCTGGCATTCCGACAAACTGCCGCAACCACGCTTGCTCCGGCTGGCAGTCTTTTTTAGCAGTGAAACAGGGGACAGAATCCGACGCAAGCAGGTGTTCCTGACTTGCACCGGGTCAATGGTTCTGGAACTATTCTCAGTTTGACAATTCGTTAATCGCCATGATCAATATGCCGAAAGCGTTTTGTTCGCCAAGTCTTTAGCATTCTATACCCGGGTTCTCGCAAACGTTGACGATATGCTTTTGAAACGGTTCAACCGGTTCAAGATGATGAATGTTCTTCCATGTCGAGTTGTAAACGGATGGATCACCGTATCTAACCCACTCAATATGTCGTCGTGTAGATCACCACTATCGTGGCTTGGCCGGTATCTACACCAATACCAGCTCTGGCATTCAACAATCGAAGCCCCGCCCGGTTAGCTCAATCGGTAGAGCGTGAGACTCTTATTAAGAGATCACACATCTCAAGGTTGCGGGTTCGACCCCCGCATCGGGCTATTCCTATAAACGAGTGTGAGCAATCGCGTGGCTTTCTTTTTTCGGTGATCGTCAATGATATCGGTTGGCGTCTGTCCTTTTTGTCAACGGATTAAGGCGAAGGGATTGCCCAGCATGGAAGAGCATGTACAATCACAACTCGTTTGTCGATCCACGGTATGTGTTGCTGTGCATAATAAGGCAACAGTGGTAAGCAGTGAATACCAGCAGCCTATCGAAAACGACTCAGTGGCTATATGACGTGGACGAGGCAGACGTATAACTAATTAATGACCTTATAAGGGAAACTATGCTTTCGTCTTTGCTTTTGATGTTTGAACTGCGAGTAAGTGAACCAGCTCTAAGACCCCTCGGAAATTCGCAACAGGCCGTCTTATGTAGTGTTAGCAGTGATATTATCCTCTCGTAACGGTGAGAATATCAAGATGACTCTCGGGGCACCTCTTTCGACTATTCTACGTTTCAGTATGCCGACCAGTGCAACAAATTTAGAGGGGAGCAAAAAGTTAAACTGGTAATGACGGATGATTTCAAAAAAAAAAAGAAAGCCACGCGATTGCTCACACTCGTAATATAGGAATAGCCCGATGCGGGGGTCGAACCCGCAACCTTGAGATGTGTGATCTCTTAATAAGAGTCTCACGCTCTACCGATTGAGCTAACCGGGCGGGGCTTCGATTGTTGAAAGTGGTCATGGTATTACTGCTCTTGTAGCAATGCATGGATGACTTCTGGACACCTATGGACATCGCGTCTTCACGGGTTGTGTTGAGCTATAACAAGCCAATTCATACAGAGATGACTGGGTTCCCAGAATCTAACCCTCGAAAGTTGGTGAGATGATGAGCCGGCTACTTGCAGTCTCAGCTGAAAGCTGACAAGAATAGCAGTGCTCGGCTGCATAGTGTTCCGAGCCCAGTACGCATGCTGATAATGGCGGGTAATTGAAAGGGTGTCGATTCATAGAGGCCTGATTACCGTTTTGCGGAGATGGGCAGATCATGAGTTCCATTTTAACGAGTAGATACCATAAGCAAATGTAGGTGAAATCGGAATAGAGGTTGAGTTGATGAAAATGGAAGGATGAATTTGAAGGAAAGGGGGTGATTTGTCACTGTGCGTGGACCCCTCTGGTTGACACTGTCTAAGCGTTCGAGGAAGGTGGCAGGGAGATTGGGATGGTGGATTTGGCTTAGCCATGATAATAACTTACACGATGGTCACCGCATAATAATAATGGTATATGATAAAGACAGCAATATTAATCAAGTATGTGAGGACTTCTGCAGGAGATCAGAACCAAATATTGTTCATTTAACTGGTCTCCTAATAAAGTAATACGACGCTATCATGATGCTCCTCGCAGGTCCCTCCGCGCCTACAATCTCCCTCTCCGATACATGCGCAGACAATAGTATGTTTCAATCTCCCTGTCCATCCTCTCTGCCGTGCTCACTGTCCATATCTTATCTCAATCATTTGTTTCCAATCTTCATGCTGCATCGTCATCTTGCTCGCTGTGCTTCCTTTTTATCATCGTCAAACTCATAAAACGACATCCAGTGCCATCATTCTACACCCCTTCTACACTTCGCCTCATCAAATCCAAGGTACAGTCATTCTAAGGACCTTCGTTCCGTCTGCGCATTGTTCTCGGGGTCGCTGCTCGGAAGAATGATTGAGCTGGTGGCTTTGGCGTATATTCCGTCTCTTCTTCCAACAGAGGCGCAAAATCCTCGCTGGATTCCGATGATGATGAGTTGTTGCTCATCGAAGAAGTTAGCCATGACTTCATAGAGCCTAGGACACTGCTCGTCCAGGCAGGTTCTTCATATTTGGTCATGCCGAGTGTGCTATAACTGTATCGTTTGGACATTGCGAGCTTGATGTCAAAACTTGGTCCTGGTGAAGGGATGTTGATGGACGAAAAGTAGCAGATCAAGTTGGTTTATTCTTTCAATAATAACAAATATGAACTTGAGCTTCCATTAAGGGAAACCCTTCCTTTTAAAACATTCAAAATCGCCATCAGCCACTTCGTTCAACCTCCTTTAGAAGTCGTCATTCCAGTTGTTGTCGCCCATCGTCACAACTCGGCAACAAACTTTCCATGTTTCAGACTGATACCAGCCATGATTCCAACGGCCAATCAACGAAGCTGCATACGAAGCACAGGTGAAAGCGTCCATGCTACGTAAGGCTGCTAGTTCCGGCTCGCAGCAGTTCTGGTATTTTCGTATTGGACTGCTCCTTCAACATCTGCGCCTTTGACGTCGTTTGCGTCTTGGTATGACTATGATCGTGAGATGACTTCAGTCGGCAGTTCCAGCACAGAATCAACGAAAGCAAACATAGATGTACCAAAATCAATCCTAGACAGACCGCATGGGTTTTTATTGGGGATGAAGTACGGCACTTGGTGCATTCAATTAGACTAGTCAACGCATCTGAAACTAGCGACAACTTCCTCTCATGGTTTCTCATTCGGCTCTTTCTACTCCTCCTCGACATCTTCATCTTCATCGTGCTGAACAAAAGGAACAAACCGAAAGTCAAGGAAACTCCGCTTGCCGCCTTCGATATTAACCATAAACTGCAGGCTAAGCACACCCTGTCCATCTCCTCTCAGGCTGACCTTACTCGCCACTCGCATGGCTTCCGTGGAACTCTTGATGAAATCGAATTTGTAGGATTGGGACCATTTATCCGTGATACTGAAGGTTTCGAGCAAATCTTTGCCACGAGCAAAATCAACGGCAGAGCTGCCTAAATCTCCTAGGCCGGCTAGAGCTAGGTAAGGTGAGTTTGGGGTGGCGACAATTGTAAGTTTCGTGGGCGCTGTGGGTGAAATTTCGGCGAGAGAATCCAGCAGTGAGCGTGACTGCATGATGACCTTGAATGCCACATCATTCCGATCAAACGGGATGTCTTCTGGTGTCTCTGGTAAGTATGTTGTCAGAGCTGCTGTGGTCTTAACACCCGATTCTTCAATGGTAATCGTAAAAGGATCTCCCTCTTCTCCGTAGACAAGGGTACATGTTCCAGAGATGCCAAGTGTCTGGTTACTAAAGGCATCTGGTCGGTAGTTTCGGATATTGCTACGATAAGCGTCCTGCTCAGCCTTCTGAGCGCGAGTGGCCACATCGACAGCTCCAAAGATTTGAAGCACCTCCAGCAGTGATGCTAAAGAGATTTGAAAATTGGGAAGATCGGGAGGATCGTCACCATCGGAGGAAGGTATGTTTGTAGTGAAAGATGAGAATAGAGCTTTGTCGAGAAAAGCAACACCTAAATCCGGTCAATGGCACAACTCACGCTTCAAGACTACAGATACCGTACCTTGCATCACCCGAGCATGATCTGCGGCGAACCTGACGCCTTCCTCTGTGATTTGAACATGCACTCTAGGCGCAAAGTTGATACATCGAAGAAGCTGGTACAGCGGCCGGGTCGATGTCGCTACAGCTCGAAGGATAGGCTTTTCTGATGCCATTTTTCCCGTTGTTACGAGGACAGTGTTAATCTAGTTAGAAGAAGGGTTGTGTTGTGTGATGATGATGAAAGGTGGTAGAAAATGCAATGACGCGCGTAGCGGCCTTCTCTCTTGTATGGTCCAACTATTGTACACTAAACCGACCGAGCGGGACTTTTGGGGGTATCTTAAACGTAGACTCCGACAGCACAGAACATGTAAACGACGCCGAATCTGATATGAATTAGTAACGAACAAGAGCATCTTCGAACTGATGGATAGGAAACATACGCAATGGCAAGAGAGGCCGGGACACCCAGCACGGGGACGGTGATGATGGAACGGTCTGTGGAATTGGTCAGCTAAAAAAAGTATGACAGGGCAATATTCACGAGGCATACTAAGAGCAAAGACACCGGTGAGTGCGACACCGATAAGAAGAAGGAGAAAAGCAACCCAGAACTGGCTTTGCTTATTGACAACTGGGTAGAATGGACTGCCAGCAGCAGCTTGCCAGACCTCGAGCAGCGATGAATCCATGTGCTAGGTTGTGAGGAAGAGAATCGCAAACGGCTATGACGTGTGCGATTAAATAGTCTTTTAGGCTTGATGGAGGTCGCTCGATGTGAATTGACAGTGGCGTGCAGTGTAGTCGTTTGAGCTGCGGTTGGTTGCTGTATTGAAAACGGAGAATCGCTGGGAGAGCTTCATGAGCTTGGGATTCGCATCGTGGCCGATACACCAAATAGGCTTAGCGTCCAGGCTGCCCCTGGGACCCACTCCTTAAGTACTTGCTGGAGGCGTGGGGGATGACATAAGCTGGTGCACGGTCCATTCAACATGCCATGGACATGAATGCGCCTCAACTTAGACATCTACCTCCTTGCAACTTCACTTCATTGCAGCTCAATAAACCACCAACATATCTCTGCAGCTATGTCAGAAGAAAGTAGGTTGATCGGATTCTGCCACTGGTGTAATGCGCTAACATGAAACTCCTCTTGAGCTGCAAAACGCAAAGCGGAGGACGAGCTCTCGTCACCCACTCCATCTAAACGCATCAAGCAAGATGATTCGGCAGAGCCTCCAGAAGACACCAAGCCTGTCATGAAACGAATTCCTTTCCCTGAAAAGGTAATTTGCCTTCCTTTACACGTGTAAACAATACTAACTTCCTGTACAGCCTGCGGTCATTGAAGAGCGCAATGGGGAGATCGAATTCCGAGTAGTCAACAACGATAACGAACGCGAATCGCTCATCATCTTAACCGGCCTTAAATGCATCTTCCAGAAGCAACTCCCCAAGATGCCCAAAGACTACATCGCGCGACTTGTATACGACCGAACCCATCTGTCTATCGCTATCGTAAAGAAACCTCTCGAGGTCGTGGGCGGCATCACCTACCGTCCATTCAAGGGTCGCCAGTTCGCCGAGATCGTATTTTGTGCCATTAGTTCCGATCAGCAAGTTAAGGGTTATGGTGCTCATCTCATGTCGCACCTCAAGGATTACGTCAAGGCAACAAGCGATGTCATGCACTTTCTGACGTATGCCGATAACTACGCCATCGGTTACTTTAAGAAGCAGGGCTTTACCAAGGAGATTACTCTTGACAAGAAGGTGTGGATGGGTTATATCAAGGATTACGAGGGTGGTACTATCATGCAGTGCTCGATGCTACCAAGAATTCGATATCTCGAGATGGGACGCATGCTACTTAAGCAGAAGGAATGCGTCCAGGCTAAGATTCGCGCATACTCCAAGTCGCATAACATCCACCCGCCACCAAAAGAATGGAAGAATGGCATCGTCGAAATTGATCCTCTCACTATTCCCGCGATCCGCGCCTCGGGCTGGTCTCCTGACATGGACGAACTCGCCCGCCAACCCCGCCATGGACCGAACTACAATCAACTCCTGCATCTTCTCAACGACTTACAAAACCACAACTCGGCGTGGCCCTTCCTTGTTCCCGTCAACCGAGACGATGTTGCCGACTACTACGAAGTCATCAAGGAGCCCATGGATTTCAGCACAATGGAGAGCAAACTCGAAGCCGACCAATACCTCACCCCGGAAGATTTCATCAAGGATGCCAAGCTAGTGTTCGACAACTGCCGCAAGTACAACAACGAGAGTACACCGTACGCAAAGTCAGCCAACAAACTCGAGAAGTTCATGTGGCAGCAAATCAAGGCTGTACCTGAGTGGTCCCACCTTGAGCCGTAAAGAGCGGGATAGAATGTTCGAGCAGTTCATTCTGGAGGGGGCTTGTGATTTGACGACGGCTTCGACTGGCTTCTATTTTCTTTTATGTGATCTTGGTTTAGGGCAGCGCGGCGTTGGAAAGGGATGGCGTTGGACTTATGGACAAAGCATCTCGGTGGACGGTTCCCGATTTAAGCAGACACTGCTTCTACCAGATGTTCGGGATCTGAACATGAGATGACGAGCTCTGAATGTAGAATTAAGCAAAAATTCACGAACGCATTTGACTGTTCACAATCAGATCCCCTGTTAAGCTAAACATGTTCACGGAGCAGAATTCACAGTTTCATCAATTTTGTAAAACCCGGTCGTCACTTGAGGTTTACTAAACACCATTCCTGAACCTGTTCAGTATACGGCCCCCACCACGCCCGGAGATCCAGCTCCTGGTCGAAGACATCACACTCACGACTGGCCTGAACTGGGTAACAAAACAAAATTCTTAAATAAAGAGAGAGGGAGAAGGGAAAGTCATCCTAGCCCATACATTCGTGATAAACCCTTGATCGCCCAAACACCGTCCTCCATTCTGAAGGGTAAAAGAAATCCGTCCATACAGGAAACAAAAACAGTCGTAACATGTGCTCGCTAACCCATGGCGGCACAACGGGTATAGATTTTGCTCTCTCTTTTCCTTTTTGCCCTCGCTTTTATGTTTTCCTCTTTTATTTTCCTCCTCACTGTCAAGTAGACCCCCAGTCAAGGTCTCAACCATCACAGGCCTGATGGCGACGTCCCGGAAACCGAACCAGAGTTTGATCCTGTGAACAGGACATCGGCGAGAGGACGACTAGGCCATGGGACGCGAACTCGGTTGGGATTATCCATGAAACGTCGTCGCAGTGAGCTCGTAGGCGTCAGGGATCTGAGGTCGGCGCCATCATCAGTTTGTTGAAAGCTGCTGTTCCAGTTTGGGTCTTCGGCGTCGAGTGTGCGACGGAGCACGGGGTGGAACGTCTGGGGGATCTCGTGCCAGCGACCAGCGCGGGCAGAGCTGAGAAGGCCAGGAGGAAAGAGTGCTGCAGGAACGACGGTCGTGGAGTTGGTACCGCGTGATAGTTGCTCATTCAACATGCCAAGCTCCCCTGTTTCTATTGCGTTCTTAAGCCACTGCTCCCACTCTTCATCTAGCACTGCGCTGGAATCGCCGGCTTCACGTCTCGCAGCTTGTGCCCTGAGACGCTCATTGAGCTCTATTCCCACGCTCTCGAGCTCGTCCTCGCTCTCAACATCCATCTCCTCATCATCCAACTCATCAAGCTCTTCTAGACGTTCCTCGATCAGGGTCCTGTCGGAAGGGCGAGGAGCATGTTCAATATCCGGCCAGTCGGGGAATCCGTCAGCTGCCGTGTCTCGAATGATTATTCCCTGCTCTTTCTCAAACTTCTCCTTGGCCCATTTTGTGCCCTCCCACTTCGTCAGGCCTGCGATTTCGGCATCGGTCAGGCGAAGTCCGTCAAATGCACGGAAGAGTCGACGATGCCAGGGCCATCGAGAGAGACGGATACGGTGAGTGGGATGGGTATAGTCAAGGCCCGGATATTTGGCTTCGTGGGTCTCGAGATGGCCATAAAAAGCATGAGTCTCTTGGCGGACTTCAGGAATCAGGCTGCGCTGTAGTAGGGCGTGAAAGTTTTGAGGGTCGTTCGCTCTATGGCGAGGAAACATGTATTCGTACACGATCTGATCGACTGGACGACCCTTCATTTTTGCGTAGTAGGGAATGGAACACGGTACTGGGGTCCAGTCTTGGAATGAAGGGTATCGGGGTTAAAGATATAGTGGGTGATCCAGTGCGCTGGCCGCGTGACGGAGAACTTCTGCAGAAAGCAGATGGATGGATAAATTGGCCGTTATGAGTTTTGAGTAGGTAGACCGCTCTATGTGGTATTTCGGGCACAGCTAAATGAAGGATAGGTGCTGACAAAATGCAATCAAATGCAGAGTGTCTTTGTGATGAGAATGTTGGTTCGGGCGATTTCGGCGGGGCGGGTGGGACAAAAACGAGTCAAAGGTGCCTGAGTTTCGCGGTCTGAGAGTTTGTCGCCGCAGATTTGTTGCGCGTAGAGGATAAGAAAGGCGATCTAAGAGGGTATTGGAACGGCAGGCTGCGTAGAAAGGGTTGCGTCTATGGAAGCTGCTGTGGAGGAAACGGAAGAAGAAACAGAGGAAGAAAAAGAAAGGGTCGGGAGGGAGAGTCCAAGGG
>JABFFC010000618.1:0-22379 GCA_013623535.1 Fusarium penzigii
GTGGGATGGGATGGGATGGGATGGTGTTGCGGCCGCCGTCCCCGGACGAGGGAAAAGATGCACGTATTGGATGGGACGACAATTTAAGAAAAACCCACCGGTAAGGGCTTCCCGCTTCCACGGTGGTCGACTAAAGAGGAGCATTGCGACTCTACTCTTATTAGCGAAGAGAAGATAGAGGAAAGAGACGCACGGATGTTGAACAGGAGCATCGAACTAGCAACTCTTGATGTAGGATGGCCGGGTCTAGTCTCTTGTTCTTTATCGTTCTGCTTGAGACGACCAACGCACCGCAACGTCTGGGCCCGAGCTGTTGCCCCAGTTTGTGAGCACTGTCTGCCCGGTGAACATGACTAACACATGCGATTCGTCCAAGTTACTGATGAAGCTCTGCATAGAGCCAGTGTTTCCGTTTACAGAGGGACTTTTCACGATTGATCTTTCTCCTCTTAGAGCAGTTGTCCGAGACTATGACAGACGGAGCAGGTCCTTCCGCCGAGCTGGCACCGTCTATGTCAGCGTCTGTGTGTGTCGGTTCCTTTGTTGTTGAATCTGAGGGGTTGTTCTCAGCTACATGATGATACTCGTATTAAACACTTTGTCGTATAGGGGCGGGATCTTGGATCCAGGATACCATGACCCCGTCAGTGATCAATCATCTGGCCAGTTTCGAATCCAAGCTCTGATTATTTCCCAGAGGATCTGAAAGGGCCTGGTAAAGATAGATGGCTCATATTATATTGAAAGCCACAATCACTGTGGACGTGATGCCGTTGAGTCTGAACGTTTTGGCATCCCTGCCCAGCCCACCAAACTGGCTGTGAAGACGCAGTTGCTTGAACGCTTCTGATTGCTTTGTGCATCTTGAACAAAGCAAAATGGGGATTTCAACGGGAACACAACCGATTTCTTGGATTGAACCAGGTCTAGGTCCAGGATTGCTGCACGTTGTCGACAACACGGCATGTTTGCTATAGCCAGAGGATTATTCGGGCCATCTAAAGAGACAACAGGGCATACAGCAATCAGAAGTGGCTGTTAGTTTAAGCTGTGTGACGTTGAGAGTCAAAAGTGCTTCACGTTCACTATATCGACGAGACGTCAACTCCCCGACAGTTTTGATACTCTTCAACATCGGCGTCCCCCTCGCAGCTGACCGACCAGGGGCCCCCTACCAAGTAGCAACAGCAGCAGCATACCATGTTCCCCACACTCTGCACAGGGACAAGAAAAAGGGCATCGTCAAGTACTGTATATCGCACTTCGTTCGGGTGCTTCCCTGCTTTGCCTCATTGTCGATGCAGGTCGCGCGTAGACTTGAGGGTTCATTGCAGATGCCACTTATGGCTCTGACACGACATGGCATGACATAGCCTGGCATGGCCTGCGCCTCACCCGGGAGGTTTAGAAGGAATGTTGACGTAGAAGGATCTGGGACAAACACGTCTTGAAAATAGCTTGCATTTTTACATGATCATCGGTTGCTGACTGCTCGGTAACGAGGCGTAACGATTGGGTTGGATATACTTAGCCTCTGTTGATGTGTTAGATGATAATGTAGCATCTCGAGTGAGCTGCATACTCTTTCGGACAAAAAGTCTTCGGTGTTCGGACACCAAGTGTAGTGTGTCTGTCCAAGTAGAGGCTACATGGCTCAGCACGATGCAGAGTCATCTCGGGACATGTACGAGACTTCGGCCCTTTAACCTTTAGGTGAGTCATGTTTTCATATTATTCTGTCATTAATAGAAGGGGCTAGCGAAGTCATTTCCGCTGGCCTCAATGCGAAATGTCTCAGAAATCTAAGACTCGAGGTTGAAAGTCAAAGCTGGAGAGAAACAAAGATCGACAAGTTGACATCGGCTTCATTTCCCCCATCAAGCGAGTCGTTTATCTTCAGACCCTCTTTTGCTCAGATACCCGACAGAGCGGTGTGTACAAGACATCGAGTTCTTTGTCATTGATCATAACTAGCCCTTGCATCGCTCTCAACATCCTCCGCCCGGAGGCTTGCGGCTGCGACCTCTTGACCGACTAGTAGTAATTCTGGAAATGCGTCTAGAGTTAACCGCGTCTGCAGAAACAAAACACAGTGGAAGGTGACGACAGGGCAGAAGCTTAGACGTCAAACTTCCCGTTGCTTGTCGATGAGAGGGGAAGAAGAAGAAAGAAAAAGAAAAAGAGGAAGAACTGAGACATGGCGCGACTTACAGTACCGGCAGTTGCTAGTTCGACTCGATGGAATCCACTTGGGTGTTCACACTGAGACGACGGACTGAAGCCTCTCTGGAAATAGTAGTCTCAAACTGTCCATGTCCATGTCCTAGGTCTTTCTCTCTCCCCTCCCCGCCGTCCGATGGGGCGCGGTTGAGACAGATCTCGAGGATGGTTGTTGATGATTATGATGAGGGAGCTGACATGTCTCGTAATCTGTCTTGGGTTCATGACCCAGAGCTAGCGCGGGTGAATTGACCTATCTTGAATTGACGCCGCGTGATCTAAATTGTACTTCTCAAAAGTCAAGGATGAAAGGGCTTGACTCAGAGGCCAATGAACCCTCCTTGGTGCGGATATACATGCGCATACACTCAAGAAAATAGCAGGATATCGGGCCCCCCTAGACTAAGACGTTGTTGGTCTCCAACATTCACTCACTTACACGTATCGCCAATGTCTATCACAACGAGAACTGCATATGCCACTACCCACGTGAGCCTCACCCTCTGGCGTTTGTGACTGATATGACTACACGTCAGGATGCAGCTGTAACCTGGTACATGTATGGTCACTGACCTGCTTTCTGCTGTTGAGAGATCTGCCAGAGAATGCGATCTGTATAGTCATATATATCTCCGATATTCTTGTCGCCTTCCGAGTGATCCTTCGACTGCACCAACGTCACAAGTGTTAGTCTATCTATACTGTTTGGTATTCTTAGGCTGACCAAGACTTGTGACCTTTAGGCAGTCTTCGGGTCACTCAGGAGATGAGAGCTAGTATGTGAACGTGTAGATTGTGGCATTATCATGGTTGGACTCATCAGTTACATTGGCATAGCATGAGCAAGCATGCTCCTCGAAGCACTCAAGTAGCTAGCTGTCCGGTAAAGTAGTGTTAATACGCATAGAATACTGGTGTTGAAAATATACAAACAAAAGCATAGAAACCCCAAACACGCCGATTTTATTTGCTTAATACTTAGATGTCATGTCCAAAATACCAACGCTGTGCCACCCGATATGCTGTTTTGTATAAATAAAAAAACGCCCATGATACAGAATATGCCGCCAACAAGAAACAAATAGAGACACGAGCCACCGTAATTTTGCTAGTCATGACTAAAGGGGGTTTCACATGCGCATGTGTAATACAAAGAAGTCATCAAGCCTCAAGGGGCATGTCACGGTCTCGGTGGGATCGATGGTGGTAGTGATGGTCCGAATCCTTGGGTCGGGACTCATAGTCATCATCATCTCGATGACGCCTGCGTCGTTCACGGTCTCGGTCTTTGTCATCCCGGTCTGCTTCATCGTCATCCCTATGACGACGATGTCGGTGATGTCGACGCTTCTCATCATCATCATGATCTCTTTCACGGTCTCGATCACGTTCACGTTCACGCTCATTGTCACGGTCACGGTCACGGTCTCGATCGCCATCACCTTCCTCCTCGCGTCGTCGCCGTTCTTTAAGCTGGTCAGTGTCCGCCAATCGCAGAAAAATACTACAATAGTAGATGATATCTTACCTCTCAAAACCTGAGTTGCAGAAGCATATGCTTGAATCTCCTCCTTGCTCAGGACTCGCAGCACAATGACAAAGTCATCTCTGACCTCGAATCGTTCCTTGCCAATTGTCAAAGCCTCAGGGTTAACCACCTTTCGACTGATCTTGGTCCACTTGGCACCTGCGGGTGCTTCGTTGATTTTCTTGTCCTCTTTGTGAGGGGCAACTCCTTCACGGAGCGGGTTGGGCTCTTCTGGGAAGCTAGGCTTGGGTTGCTTGAGAATGCCTTTGAGAGGTTTCTCGTCCTTCTTGTCGCGAGGAGGCGAGACCACGCGAACTTGCCTGCTCTTTTCCTCAGGAGGAGTTACCACTGCATCGCGACCACGAACCTCTTCTGGCGGAGTAGAAGGCTTAGAGTCTGGTGGAGAGCGATATTCCCGGCTGGGCTTGGCATCTCTTGAGTCTCTTGTTGAGTCTCTGGTGTCCCTAGAGTCCCTAGAGTCCCTAACATCCCTGGTGGACTTGGTTTCTCGTACAGGAGACGAGGAGCGCACTGGTGCCTCAACTGTAACAGGCCTCTCCTTTTCCTTTTCCTTCTCCCTCTCCTTCTCAGTTGTGTTTAGGGCAGCAAGCTGGTCTTTCAGTTGTCTTAGCTCTGATGCATCGTTGGGGTTGAAGGCGTTCGAGTTGCGATGACGTCGTGACGGCTTCTTTGCCTCGTCCGAGTCAGAAGCTGACACCAAAGCCTCACCAGCCTTTCGCGGGTCTGCATCTCGTCGAGTTGGCTCTCTCACATCACGTTCATTCTCCCTCACTCTGGAACGTTCTCGTTCAGAGACACGAGGTCGGTCGCCGCTGACCGAATCTCTTCGTCTCTCCCGTTCGTCATCTGAGCCTTTACGCCTCCTGGCTTCCTTCTCACGCTTCTCTTCTTCCTTTTCTTTCTCTTTGTTTGAGGGCACAAGACCAACTGCTGTCGCAGCGATACCTAGGCCGGCAGCCATCTTATCGCGGAACCGAGTGCGCTCCTTCTCATCTTCATCACTACCCTTTTTGCTCTCCCTTCTCTCACGACGAGCATCCCTAGACTCGAGGCGGCTTCGACTTCGAACGTGAGGCTCATAATCTGGTCCACGAGGCAGGTCCTCGTCAGAGCGTTTCTTGGGCTCCTCAACACGTTGGTCTCGCCTGCGGTCTCGTCGATCATCGTCAGGAGCAACGTCAGTACGGATGCCAAAGCCACGGGTCGTGACACTGTCATCATAGTAAGGGTTGGAGTACGCAGGCTCGGCCTCGAAGCTGCGATCAGACTCGCGCTGATCACGGAGCTCGCGGACGTTTCTCTCATCTTCACGGCTGCGGTAATATTCGTCGTGATGTGAAGATCTTGGTGGGCCTTCCTGGTACAGGGATACAGGTCGTGGGCGTCTGGATTCCGACGTGGTGGTGGTGACAACAGGCGCCTCGGTTTTGGTGACGGTCGAGTCCGAAGGAATGGATAGAACGGGAGTATCATAGGATCGGTTGATCTTGTCAAATCCTCGGGTAGATGGCGGTGGCCCTCCACGGTTGTCATAAGGTCGACTGGCGGCCGAGGATGTGGAATTGGTCACGATGTAGTTTCGGCTCGCGTCAGAACTAGTGTCGCCGTTGAAAACACGCTGGTCAGTATTGTGGCTCAAGTTGGGGCGGTAATATCCCCTGTCGAGACTCTCCCGTCTGCGTGAGTGCGAAGGCCCAGAATGGTCGAGATCATAACGGACAAGCTCGCCAGCATTGGTGTATTGGTAACCGTCGTCGCCGTAGTCGATGACGGCAGAGCTCTGGCGAGGGTTGTTTGCATAGATGGTTGAATGGCGGGAAGTGCGATACGGGTCATCGCGGGCCAGATTGGTGCGATCTCTGCTGTGATCCCGAGTGCGGGTGTAGTCCTTGCTGGCAACCTGGTCCTCATAAGGCCGGGCTGCGTTGCGCGAACTGGAACGTATAGATGAAGCAGGCTGGGTGTAGTAGGATGCATCGCTGGATCGATACTCGTCCCAGATAGGGCTGCTCGGGCGGGCATGGGAAGAAGAGTGACCTGTCGCACCATTGGGTCGATCCTTTTGAGTAGTCATGACAATGACAGGCGGGCGAGGGGCGGAATCCAGAGTTGAGGAACGATGAGTTCGAGTGACGTCCCTCGTGGTTGGCCTCTGAGATCGGGGATCCTGTGTAACAGCATAGTGTCGAGTAGTGGTGGAGGTGGAGGGAATTCCACTTGATGTGGTAGTTACATATCCTCGAGGCGTGGCTGTGACAGGCTGTTGGCGGGTGCTGGTGGGCATGACATGCATATCACCAGCATACAGAGAGGTGTATCCAATACTGGAGGGCAGTGATGTTCTGGCGGGATTTGAATAGGTGGCAGACCGCCCGGGCGATGCGTAGCCACGATAACGGTCCGTCATTGTGACGCAGGATTATCCAGATCCAGCAATCGAGGGGCAGTCGGGTGTAGGAGGGAATTACAGATGGACAGACAAGCTGCTGGTAGCCGATAGTAGACCACGATGGCACAGCACGAGTTGAAGTTAGGAGGTAGGGCAATAGATATGAATAAAGGTGTGTGACAAAGGACGACGTTGGGAGCTGGTGGAAAGTTTGGAGCCAGACGTTGGGGAGGATCGTCCAAACGTACAAGAGTGGGATGAGATGACGGGGGGCTCAAGACTAAAGAGAGCAGGTCCACGTGAGGAGGGGTCAAGCTTGGCTAGCACTGGCAAGTTATAGCGTCGCAGGATAATCTGGTTTTTTTTTCTTTTGGGTGGTATTTTCCCTTGTGTATGACCTCCAGGGTCGATGCTGTAAGCAATTGTCCGTCGCGGCTTTTCCGTCGCTAGTAGTCTAGTGCGTCGAGTGTGGACTCTTGGGAGGCAAGGGATTGACGTTTTGGTGGATGCCCCTCTGAGTCGAGGTTGTTAGCTGAAGTCAGAGCGACAAGCTAAGAGGTGACGCAGTTTTATCAGGGATTCTCGGCGGAAGCGTAACGCATTGGAAGCGATTGGCGCAGGTGCAGGACTTGTGGGATGACGGTCGGTGGTGAGAAATTGTTGGCTGTGAGCCTTGTTCGTAGGTTCCGTACGGCAAGGTTAACAAGTCGTCTCCTTTTGAGAGATGGGCACCAAAAAAAGATGATGAGAAGGACAGTCGAATATGGATACGAATTGGGCGTCGAATTCCCTTTGTTCAATGGATGGAGCGGCAGAGACCGCCGATTACTCCACAGGTAAGCCCAACCAAGGTGGGTGGAGTTGAGGGGTGCAAGTGGTCTGCCTGCCTTTTGTCGAATGAGGGTGGTGAAGTGAGGGAGATGGATGAAGCAGAAGCAGAAGCAGAAACAGAACAATGTCAGAGGCGAGAATGGAGGGAAAGGAAGTAAAAAAGAAAAAGGTTAATATGGAGGAAGGAGAGAGGATATTTCTATGATGGTGGTTCCCACTTTCTTGTTTCCTCGTTTCCCTCTATTTTCCGCGTCAGACGTAAAGAAGGAGCGGATTTGGGTGAGATCTTGGTTAGTTGCTCTGTCTTTACCAGGAAGCACCCAGTTCAGATCTTTGGGGCAGGAGCAATGAACATGACTGACCCAGCAACTTGCAGCCTCATTAGGAGGTTGCTTTATATGTACTATTCATTTAGTATTAAAGGATGGATTATTAAACCACGACTCCGTAAAAGCCGCCGAAGAGGATCCCAACGTCTGGACCATCAACCAGTATCATCATTGTTATTCGCATTTTCTAAGTCTGCAGCACTGCTTAGCTGTTTCATTGGGAATACTGCTGACGATCTATGCATCGACGTGGAGACGATGCGTAGTATGGTGTTGAACATCAATTTGTCTTTTTTTTCTCGATGTGGTTTTGTCAACAATTCTACGGTCCATCTACTGCTTACTGTATTTGTGTTACTTTCGCGCAAGAAGGACGAAGAAGAAAAGCGGTTAGAAACCCAAGATACAACAAACTCCCTTGGCTCGGGCTTCAATGGATAAATGGATCTCAGTAGGGTCGCCAGACGGACAGAGTGGAGCAAAGACACCAAGAAATACCCTTCAGGTGGTAGTGAGGTCGGTTGGTCTGGGTATCACCAGAATGGCTGCAAAGAACCACCAGGGCCACTAGAACCACTTGACTCTCTCGGGGTGGAGATGGAGATGGGTTCAAGGTTATGGATTTATTGAACTACACTGCATGCAGTACACTACACTTGAGCACGCACACACACAATCCATAATACCCCTGGTTAAACATCCGTGGTCAGGTGTCAACCAAACTAGTCAGGGATCATTTCGACTTCAGAAGTTATCTGGCTAAATTGGCCCTGGGATCACGGTAGGTAATCAACCAGTTTCTTGTTCCCCCTCGCCCGAATCTATTCCGTAGTAGTTTCTTCTTCTACGCACAAATGAATTAGATGACGCCCCATCATTCCAGGTACCCTTCCAAGACTCACTGAGGCTCTGCCTGACGTTGATGTTAGCCGAACTTAGGATTGGAATTCCCAATGCCAAGGGTTCATGACTACCCAGTACCTTATATCTTATGTTAGTATTTATCATGTACTGACCAGTAAGAATAAAGGTATGGACGGCATTTCGTATCTTTTTTTGGTGGGTGATGACGTCCCACCCCATTCAGTCACTCACTTTTGTTTTTGTTTTTAGCCCCAGAACCCGTTTCTAATTCCAGTTTCGAATTGTGGAAGCCATCTCTGGTTGGATTGGTGTTGTCGTTGTGGCGAAAAAAAGAATGCAAAAAGAATCATCTTTTTTCTGGCTTATCCGAAGTGTGTCAGATCAGACAAGACATCAGTCCGGTCCACAGATGTAACGTTGTGAATCATGGGCCAAAGATCTACGTTCCATCTGCTCTTCTTTCCTTGAGCCTTGAGCCACGAGCCATGAGCCATACCACAATATGAATTAAGAAGGAAAGGCATATGGCAGTCACCTTTGAGCAACACTGGATACTACTAAGGTAGTGACCTCCAAGCCCAATCACTAAAAAGCAAGTTCAACAAACTGTGACTACCAATAATGTACAATACCACGTAATCCAAAACACGACCTGATGATATCTTGAAACAAATTTCACCACCTCAGTCTGCCTAATCCAGCCGACGGCAAACCTCAATCGAGTATACCACGTCGCTTTGTATGTCACTCGGTCAACACCATCCATAATTGGGCTGCCATGCCTGTCTTGACAATAGACACCTAATCTCAATCGTGCTGGGATAATGTCCGAGTCACGCAGCAATTGCCTTTTGTGCTAGCAACTGACGAGGTCCGTCCACATACCGGTACTGGCCCGGCACCAACGCTCAAACCTTCGACGCTGGCGGCCAATGCGCGATGGTGTCGATATCTCTTCCGGGTTGGTGTTGTCGTCAAGTACATGTCCTGCTTTACTGGCGTTCCTCCCTCCGCGACATGCTATGTACAACCTCGGTACAGGCCATGCGATGGGCACCAGAAAAGCACGCAAGCCTTGAGCAATAACAACAAGAAGGCGAAGGCTTTGTTACCACGAGGAGTGCATGAGCAAGACACGGTCTCCTCCGCCAAGACGAAGTATATTCCGCATTAGTTAGTACCTTACTGTCATCCCATCTCGTCGATTCCCACCATTCAAAACACATGAACTGCACATACGATCGATGACTCTCGATCCAAATCAGCTATTTACTCATCAAACTCGTCTGAAGCTATAGCCAACGTCGCGCCCAAGCGAGGCAGGGCTCACCTTGCAAGCGCTCAACGGGCGTTGCGAGTAGCACTTGACTAGTCCTTAGTCAGGTCAGTGAATAGGACACAACGGGTCTGGAGGAGCAAAAAAGAAGTCGAAAGAAGCCTTGCACATTGGTTTGGCCTGATCCTCCTTTGGTCTTCCGCAAATTCTCTTGTGGGAAACCTCACGCCCGACCCTAAAACCTTGGGTTCTCCTTGTCGGTTTGGGGGGAACAGGGTATTAAGAGAAGGGATCATCCTGGTTCAGCAGAGCCGCTACAAAAGCTCACAGGCTGAGGAGGTCACCTTTGTGTGTGCATTCAAGCTGCAAGTCTACCTGATGAGCTGGCATGTTGTTGAAGTTGTTGCTCTATCCCTTATCAAGGATGAGAAACGACGATCAAAGGAGGTCAACGGCGTGGATACTCGAGAATCAGCCTCAAAAGCTGCGCTCCATAATGATACATACTACTTTTGACTGTATGTTCTTTTTTTCCCTCACTTCCCCTCATTTTCACAGGCAGAGGAATCACATACAACGTATTCGGCATCGAAGTCAAGCTCTCATCCCCTTTGGGCCTTTGGGCATCTATCACGACGGCAGTACCCGCCGATCAGCAAAACTCTCTCGACAAAAAGGCACAAAAGGCGCCGTATATAGTCAAGTGCAATTCCGAGATGGTGTCGAGGTTTCTGGATTAAAGAAAACAAGAAAACCCAACCGTCAATACTGGTCGGTGCCTGACGAAGCATGGTTTCTTTGTTGTGATGAACTGTCCAACCTCGACTGGACCAAACAGCGATACGGCAAAAGGAAGCACATCCCGATGCACAACGACTTAGAGGCAACTTAAGGTCAGGATGCACATTAGCTTGGATTAAAAAAAATCGCTCGTCGTTGACGAGGCTGCACAAGTCATATCAGCCCATAGCTGCACCAGGCTAACCTAACCTTTCTCTCCAACCCACAAGACCAGCCGGCCATATCGTATCTCCACATTGTTGTCTGCATGTTCCCCTCTTCAACTGACATGCCGGCGGTCAAACATCAGACGAACGGCGCCTGTCAAGGGTCATGAGGTTTAGGCCAGTGACCCCATGGGATCCCAGAGTGGAAGTGCAATAGCATCCTTCTTGAGCACGTCTCTAACCTCCTTGCTACAGAAGCGGGGGTCGACAACAGCCTGATACACAAACTCGTCCATCCAAGCGTCGCTCATGACAAACCATCCCTTGTCTCCCGCTGTCGTGCCCCAGCTGTTCTGGACTCTCCACCGGACAGGCTTGCCGGTCTGTTCATCAACATGTACCGCAGTGAGAACCATGGCATGTGTCATCTGACTTTCGCCCGTCAACAGCCTCTGGGCCTTGGTCATACTGAGTAGGCTGGTGTTGAAGCCAAGTTCGTAGTTGAAAAGGTCCAGGTCCATGACACCAGACTGGGAGTCACTGAACTGGCCTACATCGCTACCAAAGAAGATGGGCAGGCCCGCCTTGAGCATCTTGACGCACACGCCCTTCAGAGTATCCATATCGACGTTGACATAGCTGATACCGCGTCCGCCAATAATGTTGCCGAGACGTGGCACGGTGAGTAGCGAGAGCGATTCGTGGCGAGGGTCGTTGACGAGAGATATCATGCTCTCAACGGTGGTCGAAGTGATGCGGAATTCCTGGCTATAGATGTTCTTTGCAAACTCCTTGGGCGTAGTCTTGACCTCTTGAGCCTTGCCATTCTTGTCATTGTATTGCCATGTGAAGGTCTGCTCTGGACTCGGGGGCGGTCCCAGGAGGAGCGTCATGATGAGTGAGATATCGCGTAGCATCTTATCCTTGGCCGAGGAGAGTGCCGCTGCAGACACCCCGTTCTCCGACCTGGACATGCTTCTCAGCTTGAGAGCAAACTCACGCAGCTTGGTCTTGACGAGGCTGTTAAGGACCCGAGTGTTCATAGCATTCCAGCTATCCGGATACAACGCTTGCGGCACGAGACCATACTTTTCGACTAGGTTATACACCATATCCCACTGACCACCATCGCTAACAATATCACCTAGCAATCTCTGGACAAGACGACCCTCGAGGTCCTCGTCGGCTGTGTCGATGATCTGCTCCAGGAACCAGTTGGACTTTTCCAGCTTATCCCAGAAGAAGAGGTATGCTTGGGAGAGCTCAAAGGACTCAAGGTTGTAGCGCTTCATGAGAGCGACGCGAAAGACATTGGTCGAGGCGAATAGCCAGCAACGGCCGCTGGATCTCTGGTTCGTGATGGGGTCGCCCTCGAAGGGGATCTTGACGTTGAAGACTTGTTGGTCCGAGATTTGGGCTGGTAGCGACGCCAAGACATTTCGGGGGTTGGATGAACTGAGAGCTGAAAGAGCAAGTCTGTGAATACGAGGTTAGGCCCAAGACATCATATCGTCGTCTCTCGTCGTGTATCGGACATGACGGAGCTCACTTATTCTTGGGATCCTTGAGAATAGCTGACTGCCACGACTCAAGAACATGCACAGGGAGCCCCTCTGCCTCACGCATCAAAGGACCAAAAGCTGTCTTTTCAGCATCACTCGAGACTTGCACGTAGTCATCCACAGAGAGACTACGAAGACGTTCAAGAACGGCCTTTTCGTGGTCACTATGCGGGGCTGGTTTTGAAGGTTGGCCTCCCATGGTTGAGTATGTGTATTTATATCGATGTAAATAGTGAGACAATGTTGGTGAAGTAGGTAGACTTGACAAGAAGGAGGAAAAGAAACAATGCGAATAGATGAAACAAGAGAGAAGAGAAAGAGAAGGACAAAAGGGTACCTAGCTAGATAAGATACTAAGTACTAAGTAGGTAGATGGGAATGAATATCCAGTCACCTGCGCATGATCGAGGGTGGTGTCACACGAGTCACTCCCCCTCATTCCACGCAACCGCTGCATCCTTTATCAATCCTACAGCTGCATCGTATCAACTCTTAATAAGAACAGGCACCATTGTCCAGAGCTCCTGTTGTCGTTATCACCTAAATAAAGAACGAAAAAAAAAAAAGTCATGGATGGAACTGATCGAATGTGAGTGTGAATTAAATTGCAATCTTCCCTAATCCATTGATCCATCATGACCCTCGTATCATCGTCGTGGAGGACCGCGTACATTGATGAACCTTACTTAGAAGTCACAGATGACGAGATAAGAGCTTCGTATGCTGAAAGCGTAAGCTATGAGGAGTTCCCCCCCCACAGCAGGTTTAGCTCGAGAACCCTTGTGTCCGGCCCGCGATACGACATGACACGACACGGCACGTGAATTCAGGACAATAATCACAAAACATCACAAGACGCGTTAATTGACAAGAGAGGTCAAATTAGGTGAAATAAAGGAATCAACTTGTTTTCAATTAACTAATAGTTCATGTACACGAGAACTTTGCAACATCTACTTTCTCAAATAAACAAAGAAGACTCCGATATTTCCAATTTCTGAGGGGGTGCCAACGTGCTTTATCCAAATTCTCCAATCGCAACAACCGCTTGCTTTAGGCAAACACACACAGCGCCTCTCGATTCTGCAGTTTCAATTTCAATCAACGTGTGTAGGAAAACATTGTACAAAGAGCCAAGCGCCATTTTCAGTGACATCTCGACCACATTTGCATTCCACCACGGCGTCAGAGGACATCAGGGTCCGATATCCTCATGCCATGATGGTACACAGTGAATTGATTTACAGGCGAGAGCCGTGGATGACCTTCATGTCGACGGCGAGCTCACGGCCACCGTCGTTGAGGACGAGGACACGGACGGAGCCACGGCCGCACTCGAAAGCGTTCTGGAGGCGGGAGTAGAGGTTGGACTGGTCAATGACGGGGAGACCCTGCTTGACGTCGCCAGTCTCGGTCATGGCAACGATGCGGCCATCCTGCATGTCGAGGACACGGTACTGCTTGAAGACAGGACCGAGCATGGTCTGAACGACAACGCTGGGGGCGGGGTTGGAGATGAAAGAAGACTCCTCATGGAGCTGCTTGGTGAAGAGGTCGACACCAAGGTAGCGGTACTGGCCAGTGGCAGAGGAGGTGGAGATGCGGATAACCTGGCAGGGACGGCCCTGGAGCATCAGGAAATCGCCGAGGCGGATGTGGTTGCAGGGGATGGAGACGGTCTGGGTGGAAGAAGACTCAGAAGCCTCAACGCGACCACCGCACTTGCGATCAAAGTCGTCATCCTGGCGAGGGTGAGCGATGCGGTCGGCAAGCTTGTGAGCACCAGCTCGGAAAGAGTTGTAGTGGCCTAGTCATCAAAGTTAGCTCTCTGGTTCCTTCGCCCGCCGAGGACAGAATGGCTGGAATTGCTCTGCTTACCGTCGTCGTCGTAGTAACCCATTTTGGTGGACTTGTGTTCGGGGCGGGAAAACTTGGTGGTTTCAACGGTCTCCTCGGAGATTCTCACGTCCTTCTTGGGGTAAGAGGGACGAGTGACGGGGGTATCAACGGTGTATTCGTTGACAGTCTCCTTGGTCTGGAATTGGGGACGAGCAGACTGAGGATCAACGGTGAAGTTGTTGATCTCGACCTTCTCGGTGGTGTTGTACTGAGGACGGGAGTAGGATGCGTCAACAGTGAAGTTGTTGGTCTCAGTCTTCTCGGAGGAGTGAAACTGGGGAACGGGACGACCTTCAACGGTGTACTGGTTGATGGTGAACTGGTCGGTAGAGCTCTGCTGCTGCTGTTGCTGCTGCTGAGGGCGAGGAGGGATGTCTACACTGAACTCGTTGTTGGGGCGGAAACGTTGACGGTATTCACGCTCAGCGAGGTCAATGGGGGTGGAGTAGTAGGGATGACGGTGGGTGTCGACCTCTACGTGAGAATGAGAGTGAGAGTGTTGATGTTGATGAGAGGTGTTGAATTCAGGACGAGATGGTTCAGGTCTGAGAAAGGAAGGGGTTGGGTTAGCTGATGGATGTCTAGTCTAAGAGGAAAAAGTTCTGAAATGGTGTAAAAGAGAACAAAGAAGGGGCCGGTGACAAGAGATGCATCTCGCTTGCGTCTCATATGGCAAC
The DNA here is from genome assembly GCA_013623535.1 of Fusarium penzigii. Taxonomy (NCBI): domain Eukaryota; kingdom Fungi; phylum Ascomycota; class Sordariomycetes; order Hypocreales; family Nectriaceae; genus Fusarium; species Fusarium penzigii. Next base: position 14,544 of record JABFFC010000618.1, read on the forward strand.
GGGGGCGGGAGGCGGGAGAGTCATGAACGGGGTGGAAAGGAGCGGGAAGGGGGAAAGGGGATGGATGGGACGAGGAGCATTGAGCTGCAAGCCACCCCTGGAAGCATCCACATATCCATCTTCTCCACCTCCTAGCCTTCAGGCCAGCGAGACTAGTGAGAAGAGACATGAGTGTGTCCTGGGGGGCTGGCGCGTATGCGGGTCTGTCCAAGCCAAGCTGAGTGTTGAGGGGGGAGGGGTGTGTGATGAGGTGTTGTTGTTGTTGTTATTGTTTATTGTTGTTGTGGATCGGCAGTGAAGGGTAAAGGGGGCTCGATTGGGGAAATGAAATAGGAGAGATGACAGAGCAGGGGACTGGGAAGAGACAAGAGAGAAAATACAGGTGGCTGGGTCCAGTTGGGTAGACAGACCAGACCAGACCGACTGACCATCTCTACCTGACGCGCGCTTGCGCTGTTCTCTGTGGGTAATGGCCAGCTAAGCCGAGGGATGATCAATGGAGGTGAAAGGGGAACAATGAGGGCGGTAAGTGTGCTTGTGCATGATATGATTCTTGGGTTGAGGAAGTTGTTTTGTTGTTCGTTGCTGTGAGAATTTTCCTTCGGCTCGCTTGCCGCTCTGGTCCTGTTCCCGCGACTTGCAATTGGGGCTCGTCTCTTTGAAACTGTTCTGTTTTGTTCGTTCATCTTCAACTTGCTCTCATCAATTGTTTGAAAATTGAGGAGGACCAGTCGCAGATCAACACAGATAGCTCTCGAGACGGGTTGCCAACACTGTCGCAGTTCCAGATTTCCAAAACGCAGACCAGCCAGATAGTTCTCACACACACAGGCGAACTCCAATCCAATCGCGTGTTCGTAAAACCAGATAGATCGAACCATGCTGAATAGAAATCGCTTCCAACTCACCTGCGCTCCTCGTAAATGTGCTGCTCGAAATGGACACCGGGACGGCGGTAATTTTCTTCTTCACGCGTAATTCGGACCTCTTGTTCGCTCACGCGATGCTCTCCCTGGGGCTCGGGGCGAGGAGGATGAAGTTCAGCGGTGGCAGTGACAGAAGAGTATTGACCTTCCCGTCCGGCTGGCTGCTGTTGGGGCCTGATCTCAACCTCCTCGTGAGTCTTGGTGACTGTCGTCTGGGTCTGGGATTCTGATTCCCGATATGTCGATGGGAAGATGCTGAAGGGGACGGGGACGCGAGCCTCAAAGTCCAGGTTGACGACTTTTTGGGCGAGAGAATCTTCTCATTCAACCTTCCGAAACGACGTACGCTCGAAAGGATGACAAGAAGAATCCTCTGGCTTCTGTTCCTAAAAAGGGAAACAAAAGTCTGAAGAGAAGGGATGGAAAAGAATATCTACGTGACGATATTCTTTCTTCTTCCTTGTCTGTAGAGGATTTTTGAGGAGGTTTTTTTGGTTTGTTTTTTTGCGAAGAACGAAGAAGCTGAGGTTTCTGTCGATGCTGCCTTTGTTGACGATTGGAGGGGGGAGGGAGAGGAAGAGGGAAGGGGGAGGAGGAGAAGAGGAGCCGAGATGGTAGCAGAACGAAACCGGGCTTTTGAAGACGGGGGCGGGATTGGACAACCTCTGCTGCGCGTCAATGCTGATCAGTGCTTTGTGTGTGTCTCTGTCTATCTCTATCTGGATGTGCCTGGAAAGAAAAGAAACCATCCACTGACTGTGCCGCGTGTAGGTACCCCCGTTGCTCCTGCCCTGTTTCTTACTGCTAATTCGCCCTTTCTTGTGCCCTGGGCATCCTTCCCTTCCTCGCCCTCAAGGCCCGTTCGTTTGTTCGTTGCTGTGTGGGCTCGCCTTCCTCGGTTGCTCGTCAGGCTCCTCCCCAGCCGTCTCAATTAAATCGTGATACTTGGCATTAGTTTAGGGGGGTGTCGATAAAGTAAGCTCACCTTTCTCCCCCTGACAACCAGCAGATGGTGTGTTTACCTTTCAGGGGTCAGCTCTCACTGTTTATTGATTGTTTGCTCTAAACGGTTTAGTCTCGGCAGCCGGAAGCTCCCCTTCGTCGACCTCCACCAACCACCACACCCACTCAACAGATCCTCCACAGCTAATTTTGGTCAAGCTTGCCGTTCTTCAGGCCACCTTCTCATCTCCCATCTTGACCCCTTCCTCCTGCGTCTCATGTTGGAGACTAGTTGGCCCCGTCATCCAATAGAGGCCTACAGCATATCACCAGCATGTTGTGAAAACGCTGTCAAAGAATTACTTCTCTGATATTCATCAGTGTTTCTTTCTTTGACTTTGGTCCAGATTCGACGTCGCATGGGAGCTTACCCTAGGTTGCTCTAGCTTTTCGGTCTCCTCCACACACTGTGTTAACTTTTCCCCTCTGTTTCAGCCGGCATGTGTCCCAGCGCCTCTCGTCCTCCGCGCTGTTCGACCTACACGAGACAACCAGCTTCGCAGCATTGTTCAACACAGATAGCTAATCAGTCTTGCTCAGGATCCAATTCTTACACGATAGCAAGATCCAGCGGAAAGATCGTCATGAACGATTGTTTTGCATCCACCTTGGATTGGGTCACGAAATGAAGGCCATCTCCGGCGTGAACAACAGCTGCTAGTCAACTTGGCTGGAACAGTAATCTTAATTCTTGACAAGGCTGGTAGCCACTCACAGAAGCCTCCCAGCGCCACTGTTGAACATCAACTATTACAGGCAGAGCTGGTCCTTGCACAGTACAGTGTTTTTTTTTTTTTTTTTTGCGCCGAAATGGTGACTGTTTTTGCTTGAGCTCGAGCTTGTCAGCATCCAGCGCGCGTTCCTGATGCTCTCGTCAGCCAGCCACCAAAACAGTCCCTCCACTCGAATAAAAGCTAATGGCTGGGCAACAAACCACCAGATTCAATGGTAGACCATCCAACTGTCAAAGTTCCTTTCTTGACAGCAATAATGTGTGATCGTTCCCCCATCCAAAAAGATGTGATATGACATGTGAAGGCTCCCAGCCTCCCGAATTTATTGCACAAGCATCATACAGCATCAGTGTCAAAAGCCTTGCATAATTAGCTACTCGCAGCTGCATTTCATGGCTCCAGATGATGCAACCGTTAGACCTCCATGAACTCGTAATGAATCAGTGGATTGGTATCGTGGAGGCCCATCATTGGATGCTCTGATCTTGTGCATTGCATTATTTTAGTGCTCGTCCGTTGGACCTGTGGAGTTGTTGGCTTTTGCTTTTGCGACAGACACTCACACTCACACTCACACTCACCCTCGTTGCTGGTGCTGGTGCTGGTGCTGGTACTGGATGGCTAGATCTCTCGGTTTGGCCGTAGGCGAACGTCCAGACAATTCAATAGCTGTCGATAGTTGTTTGGAAGTGGGTGCCCCAGCCTTCTCCATTAACAGCGGAAGCTTATCACGGCTCGATTTCAGCTTCATGTGATCTTCAATGCCGATTGACCAACGAGATAATTGTCCCGTTCGCCGTGTCGGTTTGATCAACCATGACCGATTTTGTTGCTCGCAACCCAATCCAGTCAACTCCGTCTCAAAAAGCAACCTAAGCTTCTCGTTGCCAAGCAACAAACAGCAACCCATGTCTCGGCCAGCTTGCTAATATCCACACGTGTGTGAGTGGATTCCTCTGATTCAAGGTTTCCTTGCAACATGGAGCTTGTGAAAAGAACAGCTCGTAAAAAGGAAATGCCACTGTTGCTGTCGGACCAAAGAAACCGATTTGCAACTCTATCTTTAGCTCTGGCATATTTCGAAGCAAATCAACCTCTCGTTCTGGCAAGGGGGGCTTGCGTGTCACTGACGCTCAGAGATCTGCTGTTCCCAAAGTTGATGCTCATCTTGCCGATACGTCTCAGGAATACACCAAGTCGTCGGAAGTCTAACATGGATAACCTCGGCATGCTGGTGTTAGATGACAGCTGATAGTCAATGGTTGAATGTGATTCCGTGACATTAGTGTGATCAAACGTAGGCCTATCTGTCTGAGACAATGTAGGACATTCAGACCATGGTCCTGTCTCAGGTGGATAAGAGCATCGTCTTACATCGTCTTACCGAGGCGTAGTACGTACATGCCGTTGAACTGATCGATATGGCGATGGAGGTGTTCATGCTTGTAGTGTTGACGTGCAATCGATCGATGTTTGGCTTGTTGGTCCATGGGGGTTTGATGATCAGCTACGGTCAATTGAGCTACCGGTCGGTACTCATTTGTCAATTGCTTCATCATACACAGAACAGACTCCAGCATGCTATATGTTCCTCCGCATTTCCTTCAACCCTACGGGTTCTACTACCCCAGCTTCCATAAACATGCCTCCCAATGTTATCGACCAGATGGCAACTCATCGTTAAGACCCTTACTCAGTCATCTACCCTGTATGGGAATTGAGCTTACTGTCACGACAAAGATGGCGCTCACGTGACGTGATGTCACCCCACCAAAGATTCTGATGCCCCGCGATGACGGTCTTGACGGGATGCCCCACGATGAATCAGTAGAGAGGATAGTTAGACAACCTGGAGCTTGTTTTATGCACCATAGAGAATTAATTTGAAAGCCTGCCCGTCATGAAGCAGAGATTTTCCTCTCTCGATGTAAACGTATGTTGAAACTAATGCTGCTTCCTTCACTCCGTAGTCACTAACTCCAAATCACTAGGTCATCGCCCACGAGCTCCAAGAGCGTCTGGTCACTCTGCGCCTCTCCAACGTATACGACCTCTCCTCCAAAATCCTCCTCCTCAAGTTCGCCAAGCCGGATAACAAAAAGCAACTTATCATCGATACCGGGTTTCGCTGTCATCTTACCAAATTTGCTCGAACGACTGCTGCTGCGCCCTCAGCCTTTGTAGCACGACTACGCAAGTTTCTCAAGACGAGGCGTTTGACGTCAGTCAGCCAGGTCGGAACCGATCGCGTTCTCGAACTTCAGTTTAGCGATGGCCAATACAGACTGTTCCTTGAGTTCTTTGCGGTAAGCTTCCAAACCACACGAAGAGAACATCCCGTAGCTAATATGGTCACAGAGTGGCAACGTTATTCTTACCGATGCTGACCTCAAGATCCTGACTCTTGCCCGAACGGTCTCCGAAGGCGAAGGACAAGAACCTCAGCGAGTTGGACTTCAATATCTCCTTGAAAACAGACAGAACTACACTGGCATACCGCCGCTGACCAAGGAGAGGGTCCGCAATGCCCTCCAGACCGCAGTAGACAAGGCAAATGCTACCGCTGCCTCGAAGAAGCTCAAAGGGAAGCCTGGAGGTGATCTCAGAAAAAGTCTGGCTGTGTCAATTGTCGAGCTGCCTCCTGTTCTCATCGACCATGCTCTGCAGAGCAACGATTTCGATACCAGGGTCAAGCCAGACGAGGTCCTCGCCAACGATGCATTGCTGGACGATCTAACAAATGCCCTAGCCGATGCCAGAAAGACGGTTGATGATATAAAAAGTTCCGAGACATGCAAGGGTTACATATTCGCAAAGCGACGTGAAAAGCCTGAAGGAACCGATGACAACGATGCCCAGGATTCTCGTGGGAACCTTCTCTATGAAGATTTCCATCCCTTTATCCCGTACAAACTACAGAAAGACCCTACAATCAAGACACTCGAATTTCAGGGCTACAACGAGACCGTTGATGAGTTCTTCTCCTCACTGGAAGGACAGAAGCTCGAATCTCGGCTCAGCGAACGAGAGGCCGCCGCCAAAAGAAAGCTCGAAGCCGCAAGACTGGAGCAGTCCAAACGAATCGAGGGTTTACAGGCAGTGCAAAACCTTAACCTTGAAAAAGCTGCTGCCATCGAGGCCAATGTTGAACGTGTGCAAGAGGCAATGGACGCCGTGAACGGATTGATTGCCCAAGGTATGGATTGGGTAGACATTGGAAAGCTGGTCGAGCGTGAGAAAAAGCGACGCAACCCTGTTGCTGAACTTATCAAGCTCCCATTAAAGCTTGCTGAGAACACCATCACTCTTGAGCTCGCCGAGGAAGAATTTGAAGAAGACGATGACGATCCATACGAGACCGACGACGATGCATCTGATAATGAAGATGATGAGCTAGCTCAATCCAAGGGGAAAACCGAAAGCAAAGGATTGACCGTGGACATCAACCTTGGTCTTAGTCCATGGGCCAATGCTAGACAATACTTTGACCAGCGCAAGACGGCTGCTGTCAAAGAAGAGAAGACACAGCAACAGGCAGTGAGAGCTCTGAAGAGTACAGAACAAAAGATCTCCGAGGATCTGCGAAAGGGTCTGAAGCAAGAGAAGGCTTTGCTCCAGCCCATCCGCAAGCAACTATGGTTTGAAAAGTTTATCTGGTTCATCTCCTCTGATGGCTATCTCGTCATTGGAGGCAAGGATGCTCAACAGAATGAGCTGGTTTATAAGAAATACCTTCGCAAGGGAGACGTTTACTGCCACGCTGACTTGCATGGCGCGTCGAGTGTGATCATCAAGAATAACCCAAAGACTCCGGACGCACCTATTCCACATGCGACCTTGTCTCAGGCAGGGTCACTGTCCGTCTGCTCTTCCGAGGCGTGGGATTCTAAGGCCGGCATGTCTGCTTGGTGGGTTAATGCTGACCAAGTCTCCAAGTCGGCACCGACAGGAGAGTTTCTGCCAACTGGCAGCTTCATGATCCGAGGGAAGAAGAATTTCCTTCCACCCGCTCAGCTTCTGCTTGGTCTTGGAATCATGTTCAAGATTAGTGAGGAGAGTAAGGCAAAGCATGTCAAGCATCGCCTGTATGACGGGGATACGCCTGCTGGGCATGAAACTGGCTCTTTCGATGCGCCCCAGCAGGAAGATCAAGATAACCAAGAGCATGAGCAAGCCGAGCCTACCCAGGAAGACGAAGCTTCAGATAACGAATCCGAAGGAGAGCAACCCGAGGAAAGTGCCCGAGATAACCCTCTGCAGGCGTTCCGCAGCGAAGGCCGTGATGAGGATGTCGAAGAAGTTGAAGAAGGTGTCTCAGAGTTGAAGGTTGAGGATGATACTTCTCCAGAACCCAAAGCACAGCCCTCAGACGAACCCAACCAAGACGACGATGAGGAGGATGATGGTGAGGACCAGCCCACGGAGGCCGATACTGAACAGTCTACAAGCATCAACCAGTCTTCAAACACACCCTCTGGAACAGCTACCCCATCTTCAACCAGCAAACAGGTCCAGAATAAGCGCGGAAAACGCGGCAAGGCAAAGAAAATAGCAGCCAAATACAAAGATCAAGATGAGGAAGACCGCGCCGCAGCAGAAGCCCTCATTGGCGCAGCGGTAGGACGTAAGAAGGCCGAGGAGGAAGCCAAAGCCAAAGTCGAGCGCGAGGCCGAGCTAGCAGCCGCCAAAGCCCGTCGTCGCGCCCAGCACCAACGCCAGCAGAAGGAGACAGCAGAACACGAAGAGATTCGCAAAGTCCTCATGGACGAGGGTCTCGATGTCCTGGACGAATCCGAGGCAAACCAGTCTACACCCCTAGACGTCCTCGTCGGAACGCCTCTCCCCGGCGACGAGATCCTCGAAGCCATACCCGTGTGCGCCCCGTGGAATGCCCTCGGACGGTTCAAATACAAGGCCAAGCTGCAGCCCGGCACGACCAAGAAGGGCAAGGCGGTGAAGGAGGTCCTGGAGCGGTGGAAGGCCGACTCCGCCAAGAAGGGTGCGGTGGACGAGAGCGCGAGGGACGCGGAGAGGATGTGGCCGAGGGAGGTGGAGCTCATCAAGGGGATGAAGCCTGAGGAGACCTTCAATGTTGTGCCGGTGGGCAAGGTGAGGGTTATGATGTCTGGAGGAAGTGGTGGTGGTGGTGGTTCAGGAGGGGGGAAGAAAGGAGG
>JABFFC010000619.1:0-13626 GCA_013623535.1 Fusarium penzigii
GGCTGTATTCGCAGGCATCAAGCGGTTTCCCCACAGACGCATGCCTCAGCAACTCGCTGTAGAGCTGTGCCTCATAATATAATCTTGAATCGCCTCCCGCTTGCTGTTCAAGCTTCTCCATCAGCTCTCGGGCAGCCTGCAGTCCTGATGCTGCCCTGGCCAGGTAGGCTTTCATGTCTCGATCCATGTTTGACGGCTGCTGGGTGTCCAGACAGAAGACACGATTCTGAGCAGAACTTATACGCACTTCTCGGTATCACCAGTAATAGCTAACGTCGAAGCCCCTGGTGCTACCGCTACCAGAATACCGTCGACGAGAATAGCATGGCAGGTTCATCCCTTTCCGTCAGACCGCATCTCATTCAACATCCTGGTCAGTTCACTGTAATCCTACCGACAACAATTTCCCAATACTAACCCGAGAAAAAGGACTTGAATTTTGAGATGATAGCAAGTGAGCTAAGAACATTTGGAGTGTTACAGTTAGGATCAGCATATTTGCATTTCAAGCCAATACCAATATGTGCAAGGCGCCGGAAGACGTGACTGGGCGGTGAATATAATAGTTGTTCTATGTAGTATGTAGCCCTGATCGCGAGCCACCGGGAATGTTATTAAGCGTCTCTTTCGTGTTCTCACCGTCATCGCCTGCCAAATACCAGACTGTAACGTCGTGGACAAAGGATCATCAGGTTTGAGTCAATGGTGTAGAGTGGTGCAGAGTGGTGCAGAGTGGTGCAGAGTGGTGCAGAGTGGTGCAGAGTGGTGCAGAGTGGTGCAGAGTGGTGTAGAGTGGTGCAGAGTGGTGTAGTGGGTACACAGACAAGCAAAATGATATACGGCGAGTTTGGAGGAGGGTTCTAATCAGCTCTTAGCCGCAATGGTGTTGGGACGACACAGAAAATCACTTTTGGGACTAGTCTATCACTAAAAGATCCAACAGCGCTGGACCAACAGCATCATTACTGCTGATGGCTTGCAGGACGACACATCCCCCACGAGGTTCATCATGGGTCTACATGGCAACCGGTCGAGATCCTCCAACAGGATGTGATTGTGGTACACGCGGCGTCGTGTGTGATGCACTTTCGGCCGGGACTCGCGCCCAATCACAGTAAAGTCAGACTAGGACAAAATGGGAGAGCAGACTACATTTGTCGGTTTACAAGCTGATGGTTTGCAAAAGCGTCTTGCCATGGCCGCGCTCAGCTGCAGAGTCAGAGAGTTGCGTGTATAGAGGACCTGGTCGCTCTTGATGCGGCCTGCTTTCATATCCGGGCTGTAGATCCCTCAGCCTGTTTCCATCTTGACTGATCAATTAAGGGAGCTCTGAAAGCAATAAGAATGCCAACGTTCCCCCTGAGATGGTGCTTGTTCCCCTCTCGTTCAACACATCAACGCTAAAGACACTATTCTGCAATCCCTCACTCTCAAATTTGTTCGTCATGACACTTCTCAGCAACATCAGCCCTCCTCTCCTCCCCGGGTCACTGTCCCAGCAGATGTCTGTCTTGGACCTCTTTCTTCCTGGTTTTACCAACATCACCACTGCGGCAAGTCAGGTCCTCAGTGGCAACTTGACTGGCTACACTCAATTGATGTGTCTATTTGCACTGGCCGCGTTTTTGAAACCCTATGTGTCCCAACTGAAAGATTGGTTCATTCAGCATTGCAGTAAGTGATCGAACATATCTCCGCAGATCCCCGGCTGACCGCTAAGCATCAACGATCTATATCAAATCTTCTGACGAAACATACCACATGGTTCAGACCTGGATCTCATCTCAAGGATTGGATGATACCGCCCGTTCTATTGTCGCTAAAGTCAAAACCAAGCAAAATAATACCCAAGGACATGACCCCCGCGCTAAAAAAGCTCTCCGGTATACCCCCTGGGAAGGCTCCTTTGTCTTCTGGTACAAGCACAACTTGCTCTACTGTCAGACTACACAAGTGGATATTGGTTTCCACAAAGAAGAGCAGATCTCCATTACCTGTACTGGGCAATCTGGAATTTTGAGAGATCTTCTAGAAGACTGTCGACGTGGATACCTTGACGAATCAAAGAATAAGACGACCATTCACGGACATCGCGATGAATGCTGGAGAAAGGAGAAAGCAGTGGCTGCTCGGCCTCTGTCTACAGTCATTCTTGATGAAAAGCAAAAGGAGGACCTGATTAAGGACATTCAAAACTTCCTCGACTCTGAAACTAGGCACTGGTACTCCCAACATTCAATTCCCTACAAACGAGGTTACCTCTTGCATGGGCCGCCTGGTACTGGAAAGTCCAGTTTCAGTTTGTCAATTGCCGGTGAATCAGATATGGATATCTACGTCATCAGCATTCCCGGTGCAAGCGATCAAATGCTAAAAGGTCTATTTGCTGGCCTTCCAGACAGATGTGTCGTCTTATTGGAGGACATTGATGCAGCAGGAGCTGCATGTTCCAGGGACTTTCACTCAGAGGACTCAGACAGCGACACAGACGCAAGGCCACAAAGGAGGGGGGTGACTCTTTCAGGCTTACTGAACGTCCTTGATGGTGTTGCCTCTCAGGAAGATAGAATCCTCATCATGACAACAAACCACCCCGAAAAGCTGGACCGGGCACTCACACGGCCTGGCCGGATTGACAGAGAGGTTGAGTTTCAGCTTGCTAGCAGAGGCACCATCAAGGATATCTTCCGCTTCATGTTTGGACAATTAGAGAAGAAAGTTGTACAAGTCACTCAACAAAAGGTATGTGATGGAGAAATAGAGAGTCAAGCGGATGAGTTTGCCGCGAAGATTCCGGAGTCCAAGTTCAGTCCGGCGGAGATCATGTCGTACCTTCTACCATACAGGTCTTGCCCGGCTGCTGCAATGGAGAACTGCGGCCAATGGGTGGATGACCTCCTTAAGGAGAAGCAGGCCAAGAAAGATGCATTGAAGCGTGGCATGCGGAGTCCTCGTAGTTAGATTGAGACAGCACTGGGGTTAAAAGGGAGGGGGTTCTTGCCAGTCCTTACTGTAATTATTCTCTGTCATGAAGCTTATGCAATGCCACGCTCATGACTATGTAACCTCGGCAAAATGATCTTGGATATCTCTACAGACGGCTTGTTTGTGCCGGTTTACCTAGTATGTTGGTGTAGCTCTGGTCCGGGGAGACCGCGGAGTTTGTTGACGGCCGGTCGATCCCCTGACCCCTGAGATTGGCAATACGGAAGGAGGGACGGCACGCAACCGTCTTCGTGTTGGTCCTTTTGTTCATTAATAGCGCGATGTCCGGTGTGGTGGAGCTGAGTGTCGCTGCGAACTTTGATCGCGAGCATAAATAAGACCTGGACTCCCTTCACCATCATGTCTCCATGTAAGCTGTGTACCTCATACGCCTCCAGCTCTTCAGGTAGACATGAATCAACTTTCTCCCTCCCAGGTCACTGAGACCTACATGATATCGGCTCTTTCTTTATTCTGCGTCTGTCTTTTCATCTTCATCAAGTACAATCACTCCTGGTTACAGCTGACGGCCTTGATTCTTTTCGGTCTCGAGCACAGCAAGCGTGTCAAGCTACCAGACCTACTTACGAGGTCTCTATATACCACACTGGCCACAATATCCATGTGGGGAGTCGCCATAATCCAAGTTCGTCAGGAAACCTAACGAGCCTATTGATATTCTGACGCAATAAGCAGATAATCGCGATTATCTATCCATTTGCAGTTGCGATAAGAAAGGAACCCTGGCTGAAATGGGTTGCAATACTTTCATGCGTTGAAGTAATGTTGATTGTGATCTTGGCGATGATTCCAAACATTTCGACTCCTGTCGAACTTGCCTACATCGCACCACTTACTTCCCAAGCTGCAGCCATTGGAGTCATATTCTTATCTTCTAGAGGAATACAAACGGAAAGGATACCGAAGCATACAGCTTATCACTTGCTGTTCCTGGCCTTGCTCCTCGAGCTGATCTCGGCGGTGGTTCTTGGACTGTCGCTTACTGGGTACTACGAGAGGTTGATTTTCCCACAATGGCTTCTTTATATGATAATATCTACTGTGGGCTATCGGCTTCCAGAGAACGAACATCAAGGCCCTCGTCAAGTAAACGGAGACTCGGAGGTCGAGCTAGTTGTCAACTGAGCCTCAGCCATTATCTCTCGAACGGCCTAAGTTCTCCGTCCTCATGGTTTTCAATTACTTTCCTCTGGCGTTGTTCCCCCAGCATCCTATACCACAATCTCAAGCAGCCGGCTCTGTCTTTTCAACAAAAGGTTCAGCATGTCGTGTTGTTTCCAGAACCCATCTATTGTTATCTGCACTCCTTTGGATGCGGCACGGATCTGCCAGCATGTGGCTGACATGAATCGAGATCCCAAACTGGAACTAGATGGTCGTCTTGTCGCCCTCAGCGACGCGTTTGAGAAAAAAGCCTCCTAGGAGCCACTCTTTGAACTAAGCAGGAAACATGTTGGCCCAGATAGGGCTGCTCTTCCGTGCCGACGTCTGTTTATATTACTATCCTTAGTATCTGAGCTAATTGATCTCGCTGATCCACCCATTGCCGGGATAGTGTTTAATTGTCGCTAGGGTCAGCGCGAGCGGCCCGTTCCTTGCCCACTACTCTGAGGATGGACCTTGATAAACGTGCCTTGCATGCACACTTCAGGTGCTCGCCGATTAGCGAATGACCGGACGCGTCCGCGACGCACTAAAGCCAAGTTTTGCGGGAAGTAGGAGGCATTGGCCACGGATATGGATGGGAGCAAGCGAAAAGCCCTTGTAGAATTTAAGCCTTGTACCTGCTCCTCTTAAGTAACAGCTGCTGCCAGTACCGTATATCCTCAACAAATTCGAACACTTGAATGCCTCTTTTAGCATAATCTAATTGGTTAGAGGTTTTAAGCCTTGTCCAATAGGTCGTCTCGAGCTTTGTGGGGATACAAGGGCTTTGATGGACTGATCATTAGCGGAATGCACAAAGCGCGATTGTGTCCTCGGCAGGAAGCCAAGCGCGACTCCGCCACGCCACAGCCTCGTTAGGCATCCGCAGTGGTACCTGTTGACGGACCCCCATTGCACCGTAGCGGAAAAAAGACAAGGCTCAGTCTCAGTCGCATACTCAAGGGCGTTCATATAGAGGTTCCGTGGGCGGGCGGGGAAAGCCGCTGCCGGGAATAGAACGGTCGGACCCGTCGTGATGGTCGTGAAGATGGGGCCTAGCTTGTTTGGGAAAGCGAAATTCAAGGCCAGAAGGTTATTGCATGCTGCTCCCCAACAACCCGACTCGGCTCTTTCATCACCAACACCTTCCCCGACACCGTCTCGGCCTGTATCCTTACCAGCCTCTCGGCCGATTATCTCAGCCAACGCCTTCTCCACCCACCTTAACGGGTTCCGACACCTCCACATAACACCTAGGCGCTGCGCAGACGTTCCTTCGGGCTTTGGGAGGTGTGACAACCATGATGGTTTACGCGCCGTGGCTGGCGCCAAGTCAGCGTGATCTCTCAGCAAGCCACAGACTGTCTGTCTATTGGATTGCAGCCCGATTGTGTCCAGTGTTAGGGCAGTATCCCAATTGACGTCGCGCATCTGGCCGATATCCAATTGGTGTGATTGGGTAGGCGTGGATCCGTTCCTGCTGTATCACTGTGGTTGGTTTCGGCGCGCCTGGCAGGGCGGTAACCATCACGGTCTGCCTTGCAACGGCTGGAGCGACGCCTTCGCCTGTTGCCTGTCCCCCACTCCGTAATCAGGCAAAGGCCTGACGCGCCTCCTCAAAGTCTTTGCAGCGACATTGCCTCTGTATCGATTCCCTACCGTCGCCGGTGTCCTTCTATACCTACAACATCGGATAGCTCATTGCGACCACAGCGATGCCCGGTCACGATATTCGACTTCTCGCCCTCGATGGCGGCGGTGTTCGCGGCCTGTCGTCTCTAATGATTCTGCAAAATCTAATGTCTACCATCGACCCCGACGCCCCGCCCAAGCCATGCGATTACTTCGACATGATCGCTGGCACCAGCACCGGCGGCTTGATCGCCATCATGCTGGGCCGCCTCCGAATGACTGTCGACGAATGCATCGCTGCCTACACGTCGCTATCGAACAAGGTGTTTGAGAAGAAGAGCCACAGAGTCAAGATCAATGGCCAACTGCAGGGGAGGTTCGACAGCACGGCACTCGAGCAGGCCGTCAAGCAGACCCTGGCAGACAGTGGCCGCAGCAAGGACGCTCTTCTCAAAGATTGCTCTGACGGTGCCTGCAAAGTGTATGTTCACAGCACCCTTCCGATTGATGTTCCAGCACGGCTAAACGAACCCAAGCCTCGTCTGCGCGACGAGCAAAGAGACAGGAGACACGGTGTGCCTGACCAGCTACCGCCCCGCCCGCGGAGTTGCTCACCTGTACGACTCCACCACGATCTGGCAAGCCTGCCGTGCTACATCTGCCGCGACCACTTTCTTCGATCCCATTGCCATCGGGCCTTACCAAGAGCAGTTCGTCGACGGTGCTTTAGGAGCTAACAACCCTGTCTACACACTCTGGACCCAAGCCCAGGACGTTTGGGGCGACGACCAGTTGCGGAGCCGTCTTCGGTGCCTGGTGTCAATCGGGACGGGCGTACCCACGCTCAAGCCCGTGCGCGATGACGTTCTGGGCATCAGGGCCACATTGACAAGCCTTGCGACGGAAACAGAGAAGACGGCGGAGCAATTTCGTCGCGACAAGTCGAGCCTCGACGACGAAGGTCGCTACTACCGCTTCAATGTCTCTCGCGGCCTCGAGGATGTCGGCTTGGCGGAGTCAAAGAAGCAGCGCGAGATTGCGGCGGTGACTGGACGATACGTCGCGTCGCAGGATGTGTTTGGACAGATGAAGGCATGCGCCAACGGGCTTGCGCGAAGACAATGTTAGTCACCCCTAGTATTACAGATAATATACAACGTTCCAATCTGCTCATTGTAGCATCACTAATCAGCCGTCCCAAGATTTTGGCCCTTTCAAGACACCCTTCAGCCTGGACGGTGTCCCCGCATCGGATAAGTTTGTCGCTAGGCCGGCCGACACGGCTGAACTGGAGAAGTGCCTTCTCCCGCAGCGATCACATGCCCGACGGACAGGCAGGAAAATATTTGTCCTTTTCGGACTCGGCGGTGTAGGAAAGACGCAGCTATCCATTGATTTCGCCCGACGCCACCAGGCCGCCTTCAGCTCGATCTTCTGGCTCGACGGCAGATCGGAGGACCAGCTGAAGCGAAGCATCGCCGGCTGCATATCCAAGATCCCCAAAGACCAAGTCCCAGAAACCAGTCGACGCTGGACGGACAGTCGCACTCATAGCCAGGACGAACTCGACGACGCCGTGGCGAATGTGATGAAGTGGCTTGAGCAATCCGACAACTGCGAATGGCTATTGATCTTCGACAACGTCGACAAAGATTGGATCGGTCAAGAATCTGGAATGGGCGCTTACGATCCGAGGCGGTACCTACCTGGCGATCATGGGTCGGTGCTGATCACGACACGGTTTTCCCATCTGGCACAGCTGGGTGAGTCTCGAAGGTTAGGTCAAGTCAACACGGCCTTGGGCAAGGCCATACTCGAAACATGGTTTGGCGGCGAACTTGGTGAGTGTTTATGACCCGTTTCTCTGCAACTTCCGTACGATTGTAGCTGAGTCTTACGTTGTCGCAGGTCCGGATTGCGCCAACCTCGTAGAGCTGCTGCACGGGCTGCCACTAGCGCTGGCGCAAGCGGGCTCGTATTTAAGGGAGAAGAATGTCGACGCCGCAACGTATGTACGGATCTACAACAAGCAATGGGACGAGCTGATGGGTCCTCACGACGCATCGAACTGTCCACTCTTGGACTACAACCAGGGAAGCGTCGGGACAACGTGGACCATTTCGTTCAAGGAAATCGAGCGTCAGAGCCCTAGCGCTGCCAAACTACTGCGGCTGTGGGCCTTCCTCGACAACAAGCAGCTGTGGCATGGCCTGCTAGCAGTGACGGCAAATAGTAGAAGCTCGCAAGACCGATGGCCCCAATGGCTCAGTGAGATAGGCGGCAACGAGGTGCGATTCCTCGATGCAGTCGGGCTACTGCTCCGGTACTCGATGATCGAAATTGAGCAAGGATCGAAAGACGGTTATTCGATTCACCCGGTAGTTCACCAATGGGCGTCGTACCTAGACGGGCAACGACAGGAGGACGAGTGGGCAAGGCTGGCCCTCGCCGTGGTGGGACGGTCGGTGCCCGCGAGGGAAACGAGGGAGTACTGGGTGGTGCAGCGAACACTGATTCCACACGCCGAAATGGTGCGTAGATGGATGCAAAAGGCAGCCGGCAGGTGGTATATCGGAGACCAGTTAGTGATAGACTCACTACATATGCTGGGGATTCTCTACGCGGACCAGGGCAAGCTTCCAGAAGCCGAGATAATGTATAAGCGAGCATTAGAAGGGAAGGAGAAGGCATTTGGACGGGATCATATATCGACCCTCGGCACGGTTAACAACTTGGGAATTCTCTACGCGGACCAGGGCAAGCTTCTAGAAGCCGAGATAATGTATAAGCGAGCATTAGAAGGGAAGGAGAAGACATTTGGACGGGATCATATATCGACCCTCGACACGGTTAACAACTTGGGAGTTCTCTACGCGGACCAGGGCAAGCTTCCAGAAGCCGAGACAATGTACAAGCGAGCATTAGAAGGGAACGAGAAGGCGCTTGGACTGGATCACATATCGACCCTCGGCACGGTTAACAACCTGGGAGTTCTCTACGCGGACCAGGGCAAACTTCCAGAAGCCGAGATAATGTATAAGCGAGCATTAGAAGGGAAGGAGAAGGCGCTTGGACGGGATCACATATCGACCCTCGACACGGTTAACAACTTGGGACTTCTCTACGCGGACCAGGGCAAGCTTCTAGAAGCCGAGGCGATGTATAAGCGAGCATTAGAAGGGAAGGAGAAGGCATTTGGACGGGATCACACATCGACCCTTAGCACGGTTAACAACTTGGGAAATCTCTATAAGAACCAGGGCAAGCTTCTAGAAGCCGAGATAATGTACAAGCGAGCATTAGAAGGGAACGAGAAGGCGCTTGGACTGGATCATATATCGACCCTCGGCACGGTTAATAATTTGGGACTTCTCTATGCGGACCAGGGCAAACTTCCAGAAGCCGAGGCGATGTATAACCGAGCGCTAGAAGGGTACGAGAAGGCGCTTGGACGAGATCATACATTGACCCTCGACACGGTTAACAAGTTGGGAAATCTCTATAAGAACCAGGGCAAGCTTCTAGAAGCCGAGGCGATGTATAAGCAAGCATTAGAAGGGTATGAGAAGGCATTTGGACGGGATCACATATTGACCCCTAGCACGGTTAACAACCTGGGAGTTCTCTACGCGGACCAGGGCAAACTTCCAGAAGCCGAGATAATGTATAAGCGAGCATTAGAAGGGAAGGAGAAGGCGCTTGGACGGGATCACATATCGACCCTCGACACGGTTAACAACTTGGGACTTCTCTACGCGGACCAGGGCAAGCTTCTAGAAGCCGAGGCGATGTATAAGCGAGCATTAGAAGGGTACGAGAAGGCGCTTGGACTAACTCATCCCAAGACGTATACTGTTACACGCAACTTGCGACTTCTGTACTCCAGCCGAGGTACGAGGTCGCTCAACCATGATTTTGTGTACAAATGCCTAACGACAACAGTAAATGCGCCAACTAGGCCTGGAAATAATGACCCGGTTAGCAGAACAGAGCTTCTCGGAAAACTATCGACTAAACTTCGTCACATCATCCCGTTTCGCAAGAGGTCACCACAGTAACAAGAGTCAATCCTTGGCAAGTAAGACTTCACTCTATACATGAAGAAGACGGCAACTGGAGCTAATGCAATATAAGCGAAACGTTCGACAAACGCCCCGAGTACTGCCGGCCGACTAAAGCGGACCGCCTCTTCTCCCCCATCTACGATTACATCTCCCCAGAGCTTAGCTGCAATGAATGCGACCCTTCGAAGCTAGCACAGCAAGGTAAACAGAATACGAGCAACCAAACAATTCATCACGGTACAATCGCCTCAAGCAATCAAGTCATGAGGAACAGTACTCAGAGAGACATTGTCACTCGATAGCTAGATGCCATCCGTTTCGAGACGGAGGCTGCTGGCCTGATGTATATTCTCCCTTGCCTACCGATCTGGGAGATTTGCGACTACTTCGATTTCACACTTTAGCACTACCGGCAGGCTCTAGCCGCGGACATGGAGCTAAGTACCATTCACACAAGGTCAGATAAACAGTGTATAACGCACCGCGAGCAAGCTACCTCAAAGAAATAATTCCTACGCGAGCATTGGCAAATATTCAGGCTGAAGAACAAAACAAGACCTTTATTTGCATCTCAACATTTAACTATCTAACTGTCTTACTGTAGATACCTGGATCAACCTCTGAGTTTGGTAGAGTACCGGACTTGAATCGTACCCACAGAACGGTGTGGAAGGGCGCGCTGGATGTCGACCCAAGATTTGCCTTCTTGTTTCATCCTGAGTACAGTATTGTCCTCGTCTGACGTCCATCTTCCACCAGATGATTTTGCAGGCGAGTGCAGAGTCTCGGGCAGCCTTTTGCGGTTCTTGAGATGCGATATGGACCTACCAGCATTCGGCCGACATGAATCGTGGTCCCATTCAAACTGTAATTGGAATGTTGTCTTGCCGCCTTCAGTGATGCGCTTGAGCAAGACATCTTTGAGAGACCATTCCTCGAACTGAGCAAGAAACATGCTAGCTTCGGCCGGGGCTGGCGTTGCCGCTGGTGTTCGGATATCACTAGGTAACTGCGCGGTACGTGTCGCCGATTGTCTTTTGCGAGAGCCCCGAGAACTGGCAGCGGTACTGCGGACCGAACAGGAAGTGGATTTCGAGATCTTGCGGCGCTTGCGACCCTGGTGCACATCATCTAAATCATCGTCTTCCGAGCCAGAATCCTCAACATCTGGAAGAGAAAACGAGTTCTCTTCACTATGTTGAGATCCTAGCCTGTCAAGACCGTCCTCGTTCCCTGAATCTTCACTGCCTGCGTCACAGTCCCCATACTGCATGGTTTTATGCATCTGCGAGGATTTGTGGCGGAAACGACGAAGTGATGGCGACGTGGAAGACACTTCGGTATCGGAACCGGAGCTAGCCTCTGTGGTCTCGGACTCGACATGGGTGGACGCGCTGCTTGTATCATCCAAGGCTTGCCCTTGACACGGTTCATCAGAGGACTTGGAGGGAGATGGGGTGCGGACTTCAGGAATGGTATCGTCGCACGACTTGCCGGCGGGTATTTCGTTTTCCTGGAATGATGCTTCGACCACCTCGACGGGGTTCGCAGTCCGGCGAGAGTGTGCGCCAGTTGAAGGGGGATCCGGACAACCCTGAGAGCTATGACAAACGCCATAGTCAGAGACAGCATCGACCACCATGTTGCTCTCTTGACTGGCTGGTTCGGATTGGAGCTGTTTCCCGTCTGCCGCAACTGTGTATGGTTGGCTTTCAGGACTGGTAGGAGGGGTTGCAAAACTGATATCTTGACACTCAGTGGACGTGTTCCCGACCAGTAAGTGATTCATTCCACAAGACTTTTGACTCAGTCCAGCATCAGCGAGGTGAGACTCCCTTGATTCATTCGGCCAATCTAGGGCGGCATCCACCTGAGTCGGGGATACTGCTGACGCAGTATTCGCGCCAATGGTAGCTTCTGACTCAGTTGCGCCATATTCGGTGACAGTTAGATCTACACGTCGGTTGTCAGAACCTTCCACCCAACAGGGGCCCCATAGCCTCGATGACTTACCCAAATAATCCACAGTGCTGGTAAGTGCTGTAAAAGATGGCGAACCATCGAGTTCTTGACTCGCATCGTCTTCATCTTCAGTATCAGACTCGACATCAGAGGGAATACAAATCGCTGTGTCCCTAGATTTTCCAAGGGCCGTATCTAGCTGAGAGGCAGGAGGAGTGAAGCTCTGCAACAGCTTCCGCTGCTCAGAGTCAATAATCAACGAGGTCATACTTGAGTTGCAGTGTGTAGGGAGGGAAAGAGTTAAGGGGCTTGGTGTTCGCAGTATGGCCAGATCGAAGATGAAGATAGACGGGCATTGTCCGGCTTATATGCTCGCAGCTGAACCATGCGGTCAAACAAGTCCCAGCCCTTCCAGGAGCCGAGCCCGGTGTCGTCGTGGTGCTTCTCCTCGTTCTACAAGATCACGGTGGTTTGGATGGACGAGCAAGACACGTAACCGCTTCTCGCTCGTGCCAATCACTTCACTGCCGGGCCACACTTCTCGCATATCACCAGGGATCCACGCCACTCGCTGGCAAGGCAGAGTTCACAGGAGATACCAGATGAGGCAGGTCATGATGGGTGTTGGACTGTTCACGCACGACGCGTCACTTCCAGTTGGTCAGACAGCACCGGGTAGGAAGTTCCCCGGAGCACTAGCTCTTCCGTCTGACCGTGATGAAGCTCGATGCTGCGCCCGCGCAAGTTGATCGTCACAGCCAGGAACCTTTTGAGCCACTCAGAGAGCTCGAGATGCAGTCATGGACGTCTCATGATCCCGCAACAGCGAGACTAACGGAGGTTGCATGCGTGCAACACCAACAGCTCGCCTAGTGCGCGCGTCCCTCTCCTCCTTCTCACCCAATCATACCTTTCGGCATGCTGACTTGCCCTGTTTCTGAAGCGCCTGAGCCATCCAGATCCGCACGGAAACGAGTGAGCCGAGAACCAACAGGAGGTAATCAAGGAACTTCCGCCCAAGCGGCTGGTAGTCTTGGCAACCCCTGAACAGGGAATTGGTGACTCGGGCCCCGTTGAGCGACTCGTGATCAGACGCTTCACCCTGTCTACCCGCTGAGGGAGCCAATTGGAGAGCAAGTTTGTGCCAGAGGTCTCCGAGTCACTCGTATCGGGTTCAGGAGGCTAGTCCGAGATTGCTCCATCCTCCATCATGCAGCAAGGGGCATTGATAAGCCGACTGCGGCATTTCTGCCATTGGATGGGCGTCGACTGGAGGCCTCACAAGGGAAAACAATGCTGTGGGATGCTCTGCTGTAGCCTGAGAAGCATCACAACGCCGTCAGGCAGCCCAACCTGGGGAACTTTCTCTAGACTGTTGGTGTTGTTAGATTCTTAGAGAAGAGGACGGGAAAGGAAGCCGTACGAGACAAACTGTAGAGTTGGTGATAATATCAGAGGCCAGAATGGAAAACGAACACTAGAACATGTCTCATACCCTCCACAGTCAGGCGTTGGGGGTGATGCAAGCGTCGCGAGAGAACTGCGTTCCAAATCAAAACACTGACGTGGAAGGACGGACGAATGGAGCTGGGCTGAAGGCAGCGATGCTTGCAGAAAAGGGAGGCCAGCAGATTCAAATGGGCAGAGCATGGGAAGAAGCAGAGGTCAAAGATACATATTGCCAGGATCGGAGGTGGTCTTGTCTTATATACAGCGAGTCACGTGATTCGCGGTCGGGCGGGTGTCAGGCACACTCGTCTTGCCTGTTTGAGCGGTGCCGCTAAACCGAAGGCAGCAGCAGCGTGTCCGCGATTAC
>JABFFC010000620.1:0-22043 GCA_013623535.1 Fusarium penzigii
CGGGGGTGGGTTGTGCGCAAAAGAACAAGTTGTCGTCCGTTTTATCATGACAACGAAGAAAAAAAGAAGACGAGGACGGAGCTCACGAACAAGCGGAAAGCCACAACAAGACCTCTGGGGACCCGCAACTAAACGCCTCCAGTTTAGTGCCCCTGGTTATGAGGAACAAAGTCGTTGGTCTCTTTCTATGTGCAATACTATGAGAGGATGACCTGACTCCAAGAGAGACACTGATCAAGCTGTGATCATCAAAAGTCGGCCTCGCCTCAAAACAACTGCTCAAAAAAGACGCCGCTTTGTTCATGATTCCCGGCAAGTTCCACGTTGCCAGCCCTGGAAAAAACATATCAGATCTATTTCTACACCGGCCTCGAAACTGTCTCATTCGGCGCGTCAAGGATCATTCCCACTTTACGACCAAAGGGTCCACGGGTCCGCTACAGGAAATCGATGATCCCATTCTGCGATTGGATCTTGTGCAAGAACTTGTCCTACTTTTTTTTATGAATCCCTTCTCATATAGCTCCATCCGTTAACACACCCCCTTCTCGTTCGTCCTCACCAAGTCATGTACCAGGCTTGAACCCGTCACAGACCCAGGGGAGGCGAAAAAACTCTCCTGTCCTTTTTCTTCCTTTCTCTTTTGATTAACCCATGCAGCCATTGTCCTGGATGAAGCCCCCACGATAGACAGTTCATGCAACTACCCCTTGCTCCTGCTCATGCCCGAATGAGGTACCTTCTCCATCAGAGGTGGTGATGGTGACCATTTTTCACAAGCTAAAGGGATGGGGGAGAGACACAGGCCGCGGGTGGCTCGCGCGCTTTCTGGGTCGTGGTCATGGTTGATGAGCAGAGGAAAAGACTTATCCGGCGCATTCTTAATCATACGCTTTTCGTTCGTTCAATATGAGTTGCTTTACTGTCACTCTCATGTGTTAGCACTTCTTGATACCATCTTGATTCCTTCATGTACATCTAAACTTATCATTCTTATCACCTTCTCTTTCTGATACCCATATAATTCACTTGCCTACGGGGGAAACTACCATGCACATCATCGACAATGACGGCGGGGGATCGGCTATCCCAGTTGACTCTCACCAGACTTCTCGTTTCTTCCCAACTCTTCCCGTCATTAAAACCATCCCTCTAGAAGCCCAAGATCCTACCGTCATCCAGGACGAACTACTTCTGGCTTGGGCACTGGCATGCTCTCCTGGCAAAGACGATCTACCTAGCAACTATGATTGGGGCTATATCCTGCCAGACGGCAGTATTCAGAAGCAGTCTTTCCGTATCAACAACTCAACGCTCTCAGCTGAGGATACTACATCAAAAGCGCTCAAGGACATCAAGAAACACGAAACTGTAACCGCTTCTCCTCAATCGCCCTCATTAGGCGCCAAGTTGTTCTTTGGACATCGTCCTGACTCATCACAATCGGGGACAGACTCCCCAGGTGTTTCTGAAGCGGATGTAAGTGCTAGGCTATTACAAGCTATATCGCGGATCATGACACTGTGAACTAACATTTTGCAAGTCATTGTATCTGGAAGTCTCCCTGACAAACAAGAATCTCGAAATCGCCGGATGCCACTCTACGAACGCTGCCAACAGCGACGTTGACCAGGAAGTCAGCAACTTTGTCTATGTCCTCAAGAATGTGCTCGAGCACCCCGATAAAAGGTTGGGAGATCTTCTAGGCGCTACGAGCAAAGATCTAGACCAGATTTGGGAATGGAACAGAGAAGTCCCTCCTCTGATTGAGAAATGCATGCACGATCTTATAGCCGATGTCGCAAAGTCTCAGCCAGATGCCATTGCTGTGCAGTCATGGGACGGAAATCTTACTTACCGCGAACTCGATGACCTCTCATCGCGTCTTGCGCGACATCTAAGATACCGCGGCGTTGAGATTGGAACAAAGATACCGCTGTGTTTCGAAAAGTCCAAGTGGGCACTTGTTGGTCTGCTGGGAGTCATGAAGGCTGGCGCTACATTCTCACTCACAGATCCGAGTCAGCCAGAGGCCCGATTGAGGACTATTGTCGAGCAGACAAGCGCCGAGCTCATTATTACTTCTGTCGCGCAGAGCCAGCTTGGTCAGAAAATCATCAACGGCGGTCAGGTCATTGCTGTGTCGGATGACTTCTTTGAAGCTACACCAGACTTGTCGGACGAGCCGCTACCTGATGTCCCTGCCTCATCGCCCATGTACATTATCTTCACATCTGGCAGCACAGGGAAGCCGAAGGGTGTGGTCATCTCTCACGAGAACTACACTAGCGGCGCTATCCCCCGCGCTGAGCTTGTCGGCTACACATCTACTTCGCGATGTTTCGACTTCCCCTCGTATGCCTTCGACGTCAGTATCGATTGTATGCTGTGTACTTTGTACGCCGGTGGCCGCGTCTGCGTACCTTCAGAGGAAGGTAGAATGAACGATCTCAGCGGTGCCATCCGAGATAGCAAGGCCAACATGGTACACATGACACCCTCAGTCGCTAGAGTCTTGGACGCAGATATTATTCCTTCCCTGGAAGTTTTGGGTCTGGGCGGAGAGGCTGTAGGAGCCAGCGATGCAGCTGAATGGAGTAAACATG
Organism: Fusarium penzigii; assembly: GCA_013623535.1. Lineage (NCBI taxonomy): Eukaryota > Fungi > Ascomycota > Sordariomycetes > Hypocreales > Nectriaceae > Fusarium > Fusarium penzigii. The sequence goes on from JABFFC010000620.1 coordinate 2,607, forward strand.
TCCATCTGGTTATCGCATATGGCCCGTCAGAGTGTACTGTTGGATGTACAATCAACAATACCCTTCACATCTCGACTGGTATTGGAAAGGCCGTCGGCGGTACATCATGGATTGTCGATCCTGATGATCACAACCGTCTCACCCCAGTTGGCAGCGTCGGTGAATTGATTATGGAGGGACCAGTCGTTGGAATCGGCTACCTGGGCGAGCCTGAAAAGACAGCGGAGGTGTTCATCGAGGACCCTACATGGCTTGTCGCTGGCTACGGCGACGTTCCTGGCCGTCATGGACGTCTCTACAAGACTGGTGATCTAGTCCGCTACGACCCCAAGAACCCTGGCGCCATAGAGTTCGTCGGTCGCAAGGATCAGCAGGTTAAGCTCCGTGGTCAGCGTGTCGAACTTGCTGAAGTTGAGCATCACATCCGCGAGTGTCTCCCGCCAAGGATCAAGATTGCCGCTGAAGTCATCAAGCCCGAGAATGGCGCCCCGACACTCGTGGCCTTCCTCGTTGAGCCCCATTCTACCCACTCAGCTGATTCAGGCGACCTGTTTACCGAGCCTTCAGAGGAACTCAGCGCTGCTCTCGCCCAGATCGACAAGACCCTCGGTGCTAGAGTCCCTCGATACATGGTCCCTGCTGCTTTCATCACTCTCCAGTACATGCCTTCGCTTGTTTCCGGAAAGACGGATCGTAAGAAGCTTCGCGAGATTGGAAACTCCATCCCACGTGAGAAGTTTGGCACTCTGCAGTCTGCAGACGGACAGCAGGATGAGCCTGAGACGGAGACGGAGAAGAGACTTCAGCGAGCATGGAACAAGGTCTTGGGCGACGAGGTCAAGGTGTACAGGCAGAGCAACTTCTTTGGCGTTGGCGGTGACTCTCTCCGTGCTATGAGACTTGTCGCTGCTGCTCGTGCCGAGGGTTTGCAGTTGACCGTCACGGATATCTTCTCCAACACTACTTTTAGTGACATGGCCAACAAGGCCGCTGAGATGCCTGAGACATCCCAGGAAGACAGAGAGGTTGCACCTTTCTCACTTATCGACCAGGACTGGGATGTCAACCAAGCCAAGGCCGAAGCTGCTTCCCTCTGCGGAATTGAAGAGGATCGTGTTGAAGATATCTATCCTTGCACACCTCTCCAGGAAGCTCTGATGGCACTCTCTGCCAAGGTTAAGGAAGCCTACGTCGCCCAGCGCGTTGTCGAACTTCCTGACCTCGCCACTGCCGAGCGACTTATCAACGCTTTTGACGTAGCCCAGCAAGACTGTCCCATTCTACGAACCAGAATTGTGCAGGCTTCTGGCCGTGGTCTCGTCCAGGTTGTTGTCAAGGGCAAACTTGAGTATTACTCTGGATCTGATGTCCACGAATACCTCGTTCGAGATAGGGACGAAGCCATGGATCTTGGAAAGCCGCTGGTTCGCTACGCTGTCATTTCTAACGCGGAGACTGGTACTGCTAGTTTCGTTCTATCCATGCATCACGCTCTCTATGATGGTTGGGCGATGCCCCTTATTGTTGAACGAGTGAACAAGGCGTACAACAATGAAACACTCTCGCGCCCAGCCGAGTTCAAGCATTTCATCAAGTATCTCGAGAACATGGATCGTGCCACCTCAGAAACCTTCTGGCGCGAACGTCTCGATGGAGCCAATGGTCCTCAGTTCCCTGCCCTACCATGGGCCGGCTACCAGACTGCTGCCGATTCACTTCTGGAAGTCTACGTGCCTCTGGAGCATGCTCCCGCAAACTCAACCACTGCTACCGTCATCCGCGCAGCTTGGGCACTGGTTGTCTCGCAGTACATCAACAGCGGAGACGTTGTATTTGGAGAGACACTGACAGGTCGCAACGCTCCTATTATCGGTGGTGAAGAGATCGAGGGTCCTATGATCACAACGGTTCCCGTCCGTGTTCAAGTCGACTACGATGCCCCTGTATCCGAATACCTTCAAGATGTCCAGGAGACGACAGTCTCTCAAATTCCTCATGAGCACTATGGTCTACAGCATATCCGTCGTGTCAGCCCCGACGCCCTCGAAGCATGTGAGTTGCGTACTGGTCTTGTTCTTCACCCCAGCACCGCCGGCGAAGAATCCCCCGACGCAGACCTACCCGCAAACCGACTTGTCCCCGCTGGCGACGAGGAGGCTGCCCAGGAGGCACTCAAGTTCAACACGTATGCGCTCATGCTTGTTTGTTCAATTGATCCGAAGGGTTTCCTCGTCATGGCTTCTTTTGATTCAAAGTGTGTGACCAAGCCGCTCATGGAAAGAATTCTCGAGCAGCTCAAGCAGGCTGCGCAGCAACTTGCGGAGAAGAACCAAGCTTCACTTGGCGAATTGCCATATCTTACTAATGATAACTTAAACGACCTCGTGGAAGTAACTCGCTCTTCCCGGGATGACAAGGCCTTGGAACAGTTCGAAGGAGCTGTTAACGCCTACATTGTCGACCCTAAAGATCCCAACCGTATTCTCCCCAAGGGTGCCATCGGTGAGCTTCTCATCCGAAGCACTTCCAAACTTGACCTCTCCTCAATCGAGACCCCTGCTTGGATCAGCACAATCCATGGAGATGAAGCTGCCGCTCTTGAAGGAGCTTTCTACAAGACAAACAAACTCGCCAAATTTAATGCAGCCGGACAGGTTGAGTTTGTCGACCAAGCATCCCGATCCAACGCTGGCTCGCTTGTTCAGAACCGCCCTGTCAAGCGTGTATCCGCCACATCTCGCAAACAGCGCAAACTCCGTAGCCTTTGGAGCCGCGTACTTCGCATCCCCGAAGAAGACATCGGCCTTAACGATAACTTCTTCCTCAGGGGCGGTGACTCTATCGCCGCCATGAAGCTCGTTTCTGAAGCTCGTCTCGCGGGTGTTAAGTTGACGGTCGTGCAGATCTTCCAGAAGCGATCGCTATATGATATGGCTGGTGTCATGGAAGAGGCAGAGGTTACTGCGCAGGAAGTTGAAGAGGTTGCACCTTTTGCGCTGCTTGAAGCCGAGAACAAGGATGAGTTTGTTGAGAAGGTTGTAAGACCGCAGCTTGTCAACCAAGAATGGAAGATTGCAAACGTTCTCCCTGCTCGCCCTCTGCAGGAGATCGCCGTCAAGGGCACTGTTGAAATCCCCCGTTTCTCAACACGCTACGAGCTCATGTACTTTGACTCAGCCGTCGACCGCCCCAAGCTCGTCAACAGCTGTCGAGAACTTGTATCCCGCAACGAGATGCTCCGAACTGTATTCGTCGAGCATGAGGGTCAAGGTTACGGTGTTGTTATTGACGGTCTTGAAGCGGATTTTGTTCACTATGAAGTTGACGGCGACGTCGAGACGTTTGCTAAGCAATTGTGCCAACTCGACGTGATGACAAAGATGCCTCTTGGGTCTGTGTTTGTCAAGTGGTTCCTTGTCGAAGGCAATGATGGTAAAGCCTGTCTCGTCTTCCGAATTTCCCATGCCCAGTACGACGAGATCTGCCTTCCCCTGATCCTTCGTCAGCTGTCCGCCTTATACGAGGACAAGCCCGTACAGGAGACTATCCCCTTCTCCTCCTACGTCGGACACGTTGTGCGAGAGAATATCCCAAAGGCGATTCCGTACTGGAAGGATCTCCTTGAAGGCTCTGCCATGTCAATCCTCCGCCCTGACATTCCCGTCGAGAAGAAGAACCACTTTGCTATTCAAAAGACGGTCAGCATCTCATCCCGATCTCGAGACATCACAGTGGCAACTCTCCCCACCGCCGCATGGGCGCTCTGCCTTGCCCGTCGTCTATCCACGCGAGACGTCACCTTTGGCGAAGTCGTGAGCGGTCGAAACATCGACTTTCCCAATGCTAACCTCGTCATGGGCCCATGCTGGCAATACGCGCCCGTCCGGGTGAAATTCGACCCTTCATGGACCGTTTCTGACCTTCTCCTCACCATCCAAGACCAACACATCGCCTCCTCCGCACACGAAGGTATCGGTCTCAAAGAACTTGTCCGTCTCTGCACAGACTGGCCCTCCACAGTGGACTGGTTCGACACTGTTGTCCACCAGGATGTCGAACATGTGGAGAGTCTTGACTTCCAGACGGCGAGCAGCAGGATGGAGACAGTGTACCTGCACGAGGAGCCGCTGAAGGAGTGGAAGATCCAGGCGTTTGTGAGCGGCGACGAGATGACGCTCGAGATTGTGACGGTACAAAGCTGGAGTGAATACGCAGAGGACTTGTTGGAGGACTTGGCTGGTGTTTTGACGTTCCTTGTGCAGGACCCTCAGGCAAAGTTGTTTGAGTGAAGGGCCTAAATCATATTATTGCTTTATCGTTGATTCCCTGCCGTTTTTTTGTTGTACTGGACAGATTTTGATAGATTGAGTCGTTTTTTTCTTCGGCATTAAAAATAGATTAATAAATTTGTCTATCATATTCGTATTCTCTTCCATTGTTCTTCCATGATTGTTGGGTATCGCTCACCACTTCGGCGCCGTCATCCCGCCATAGTCATCGCAGCCATCAAGGCCGGCGTCGTGCTTAATCCTTAGCCCAAAACATAGCTCGGCACTTCCAACCTAAGTCTAAGAAGCTACTGTTGTCAATTACATCATGCTGCTCGTCTGTTGAAACAACTGATGGTCACTGGTTTTTGGTCTAGAAAAGAGGGTGGTGCCATGTTTCCTGCACTGGTGATTCATGAAGTATGAGAATGAAGGTGTATATGTAAATATAGCTGAATAACAATTATGTGACCATGCGTCTGCTGCATGCCATGATCAATGCAAATCGAGGGTATATACAAAAATGAGATCCCATGCTTGACAATGCCACTATTAGCAAAGTAGTAATTGATGCGGCCAAGGTACTCGTCAACGATAACAGGAAAAGGAAAGAAAAATACAGTTCCCAAATTTAAACACGGAGTGTGCAAGGATATCAAAGTCTCCAAGAATAAAACTCCGCTCGTGTGGCCATGATCGTAAAATTCGTTGCGTTCATTGAATGGACCCTAGTTCACCTTATTGACTGGGTAGTCTTGACCTCCGATACCCAATGCGCGGACCAGGCTGCGTCGAATACCAGCATTTCCGCCGGCAGGGTCGTCATCCTTGTCACGGCCGAGAAGACCAAAGCTCATGCGTCGAAGGTTGCTTGACTTGTCCTTCTCACTTGCAGGTGTGCTGGGCTTCTTGGGCTTCTTTTTTTTAGGAGCAGGGGCCGGAGGCGCCATAGCAGGTCGAGGTGGCCACTCGCCGTCTCGCTTCCAACCAGCAACGCATGATCGAAGCATGTCTGAAAGGTTGATGGGGCACGAAGGCTGTAGGCTGTGGATGATGACCTTGTCGTACAGGCTGAGATAGACCGAAGGGGTGATGGAGGCGCGTAGTACGTTGTTGGGAGGTAGAAATGGCGGCGCAACTGGGATAAGAACCTCGACTGGGTAATTGCGGTGATCTGGTGGTGTTGACGGAGTTGTATCTTTGGATTGCTGGAGTCGCAGGTCATCGCCTCTAGCGAGAGAAGAGCCATCCGAACCTTCGCCACTCTGCGGCGGGAGGCTTGAAGACGCTGTCGAAGTCGGTGGAGAACTCGACATGGAGCGACGAAAGAAGAAACGACGAGGTGACTTGGGAGAGATGACAGGAATAGCGGCGGGCTTGGTGCGAACGCGCACGGTTCGAGCGCCTGTCCAAGCATTACGTCGTGCCTCAAAACATGCAAGGCCTTGATTCCACTCCATCTCCTTTCGAACGGCTCTGCGCCTCTTGGCTCTCTTGGCCAAAACAGCTTCCTGAACGGCTGTACCTACAGCACTTGGGCTGTCAAAGCGAAAGGGAGAGCGAGAAGGGGGAGGTTCATCATCATCGGAGAGATCTGACGTCCACTCTACACGAGCGCGAAAGTGGGTGGGATCTTCCGACACGGTGCTGTACATTGACTCGGCGTCGCTGTCATCGTCAGACGACAGCGGGTCGTCATCCACTTGATAACCATCATCATCTCGAGTCTCGTCGAGAACTGGCTGACTTTGCTCACTTGCGTCAAGGCTGTCATCTGTGGGCGTGACTTGGGAGTCGGAGTATTGCTGGTGATGACCAGGAACATGAGGTATAGCAACGGCGCCGCGCACCATGGGTGCCTCGTTAACACGCGATGGCCAGTGAAACTCCCAATCATTCTTAACCTTTACTTCGAGATATCGCTTGACAGCATCCTTTTGCTTTAGCTTGTCCTTGCTTGTCAGATCGGCATGTTCGTCTGCCAGCCAGGCTGGATCGGATGGAGTGAGAGGAGAAGTCATCGAGATTGACTGGTGTCTGAATTTTGCGATTGGAGATCGCGGGCTTTTGTAGATGTCGGAAAAGATCATGGTAGTATTGGTCTGTGTAGTTGATATATTACTGTGGGACGGCTGAGCTTGCGAAAGCTTCTGGGCACTGCCCGTAGTCGGAATGGATTTTGTGTTGATCAACGGGCCGTCGGCGGTAGTTCGCAGTGGGGTACGGAAAGAGAATATATACGACGAGCCAGCGACGGTAGTCGAAGTGGTCTGAGGAAAAATAGAAGTGGCTTGGTGGGGGAGGTGGGTTGTTGTTTTATGAGGCGCGATGTCTAGGTTTGCGCTTGGTTGAGGTTGAGAGGATCTGACAGTATTATAGACTATTCATGATGGGTCAGAAAGCAGGATTAGGAACGGTTGGACCGAGCGCAAGTCGTACGAAGCGGGACGGGACGGGACAGAAAAGAAATGGAAAAGGAAAGGAGAGGAGAGGGAAAAGAGAATCATACGGTGGAGTGAGGAGAAGGGGGAAAAGGTGGGAAGAAGAAAGAGATATATATGGCTGGACTAGGAAGAGATGGAGCAAGAGCAAAAGCGAAGGCGGCGAGCGGCGACAGCGAAGTTGTGAATAGCGGAGGTGGCGTTTAAAGATGGTCAGATTAAGGTAAAGTGCGAGTGTGAGTGGGTAGGATTGGAAACGGATGAGACAAGCGAGTGGTTGGATGGATGGGGAGAGGTAGAGAGGGTAGAGGGAGGGAGGGAGGAAGAAAGCGGGACGAGAGACCTTGAAAAAGAGACATGGGGTCTCGTGGGCTATTTTTCGGGGATCGGTGTTGGGGTATGTCTCTGTCGTTGCAGTAACCTGTGATTGTGATGGATGCTGTGCTCCATTGACCCTTGTCTGCTGTCCAGTCCAGTCCACTACAGCATCTCGAGTAATGGTTTCTGGTACCGGGATACACATCACGGAGATGTGATGTCGAACACGAGGTATTCACTTGAAGACAGATGAAGGGGAGGAAAACCAACGGTTCTGAGAACAACAAGGAAGAAAAGACAAGGATAAATAGCAAATATGACGAAGGTGTTGAATAGAAAACGAGGCAGGATTGGACAGGGCTCACATCTCAAGACAACCTGATGGAGGTGATGGACGCTGATCGACAAGGGCCTGCCCCAGGATTTGTATGCAATGCACTGGACTGAATTGAAGTGAACTGAACTGTACAGTAACTTACAGGACTGTCCTGTAAGAAGAGTGAGCTCGGGGTGTGGGTGAGATTTTTGTATCTCCAAGGATGTTGTATGTCGTCGTATGCCTGTGCCTGTGCCTGTGCTTGGTGGTGCCTGTGCCTATGCCTATGCCTATGCCTATGCCTGAGGAACGTTTTGATGTAAAAACGTTAGGGGTGCAAAATGCCAACAGTTGAACTGGCTTCGACAGAAGGTTTGGTTTGTATTGCAGTTGGGCCTATAATGATCAAGAAGAATCAAGGGGAAGAACGGGTATGAGAATTCCAACGGGTAAAAGAAAAAGTTAATGCAATTCTGACTGGCAAGTTACCGATACTCAAGTCTAGAAAAGTAGAAGACAAATCTCGACTGACTGGCTTTTTTAAGTTTTCCACGTCAGTTGGTCAAGAATCAAAACGCGCGCACTGACACATCTTTTTCTATTTTTCATGGATCTTGGTGGGTGACTACTTGCAAAGTTGAGTGAGGGATTCCCCGGTCTCTCAAGGACTGACCTGGCCCTTGCTCGGAGAGTTCTGTGCGACTGATGTACTACATACAATCTTCCCCTTCACCTTTTTTTTTCTGGGTGAACTGGCAACTGTTTGACAAGGTTGACCCTACTTTGTTGGGAGTAAAGGTGGTAATGAGAAGGCAAGACAAGTCAAAAACGGGAAGACAACGACCACTTGGACAAGAACAGAAACAATGACATTAGTTGAGGGGTGAAGAAAGGTCTCACCTCCATCACCAGTATCCGGATCCGCGTCGCTCTTCAACTCTGGAGTCCACTGATCAGGGATGGTTCCGATGACGGCGTCGGCCGAGGGAGGCGACACTGAGACTGAGTTGTGGTGGTGGTGCATTGTGCCGTGCCGTCGATTGTCATGTATTGTAATGATTTTGATTATTGATGGCTGGACTGATCAAGACTGGGGTAGAACTTTAGACGAGACGGATCCAGAATCCGAGAACCAACCCAACCAAAACCCAGTCCAGTCCAATCCAATCCTGGATTGGTCTGGGCCCGGCTTTTCAATGTCTTTTCTTCTTTTTTCTTTATATGTTGCGTGCGTCCTTTTTTGGCACGTTACCAACGGGACGTTCGTACGAGATTGTAAATCGGGGTTGTAACCTCAGAGAAGTTGTTGAGTCGGTGGTTTCGTGAAGCGCAGATGTAGGTACCTTGGATAAGAAAGAGGACAAAGGATACAAGACAATGTGTGAGCGGAATAATTCATCCATTGTCAAGGGCTTTAATTGTGGATCACATGTGGTCAGGTTCAGGTTCTGGTTCTAGCTGGCACCTCAGTGAAGGTGGGCCTGGTCCGAGCACTGTTAAAGAGGTGCTCCACGCCCAAAGGCCTAAGGAAGTTACCTAATTACAGTGGGTCGACAAAAGTGTCGACACAACCCCAATTTTAACAAAATGCAACCATCACGACAATAACCTTAGAAATATAATTGACAGCGCAATTAACTATGAATTTAAATATAACCTATATCAATTTAAAGCTTAGACTGCAGTGGTTTCAATGATATATATCAGTACTTAGTATACCAACCCTTTGCCTTCTTGAGAGCCCGAAGTCATGCTAGCATTAAATTTATGAGGTTTTCAAAGAGGCTATCTTCAAGCTCATCCCATATCTCTTATGCGGCCTCAATTAGCCGGTCCAACGACTCAGCAGACTTCTTAAGATACATAAGTTCAAGGTAGCGGGCACAGATTCGTTCCTTTAGTATCTTCCACAGGTTCTCAATAAGGTTAAGATCAGGTGAATAAGGTGGCCAGTCTATAATCCTGATCCCCTCACGATAGGCCCAATTACGCAGCCAATGCTATACAATCTTTGCTTTATACGTTGGTCCGTTATCATGCTGAAAGGTCATTCCTTCCTCCAATAGCCCAGGAAGGTGCTCCTTTAAGCAGGCCTTAATAACCTTAGCTAACACCCCTTTCCTCTTAGAAGCAGGGTCTCCTTCGAGAGGGATAAGTTCAGTTGCTATTTGCAGGCCAAAGCCTGCAAAGAACATCTTAGAGTCTCTTCCAGGGGGAGGCCTTAGCTATACGTTCTTAGGTTCTAGTCTGCAAGGCTATATTCAGTCAGAAAGCCCGGCAAAGAGAAGAGAAATAACATACCGCTAAGCAGAATACCCAGCCTTGCTTCTTACCCTCTCCACGGGCAACGGAAGCCTCGTCAGAGAAGAACCAGCTATGCCAGAAGCTCTCATCCTCATCAGCAAAGCGATCAGCGAATTCTCTACGCAAAAGAACAGTACCTGGTCCAAGAAGTGGGCGACGGAGGGCACGGTAGTGTTGAATCCCTTCAGCGCGAAGGAACCGTATAAGAGTCTTTGGATGACAAGAAAGGCCAGCTCTTTCAATCAATTCTCTTGCCGATACGAAGGGATCACGGTCAATGATCGTTAAAATGTGTGTTTTATCGCGCTCAGTAATAACTTTTGGGCGCCCAAAGCGTGGTTTATTGACGGCTTCATTTTGATATTCATATCGACGGACGATTCCATTGACAGCATGCCGTGTTAGGCCTTCTTTTATACAGATAATACGCATTGGGATGTTATCATTATACATTGTATAAACCCTCGTTCTTTTCTGAACAGAATGCTCCCCTTTTCGAGAGGTTTGAGGCATTATTGGGTAAGTTGTGATGGAGTGAACAAGATGGGTGGTTCTCGAGATGTCAGGCTTGGTGTTGAGAAGCGGGGGATGTGTCGTCACTTTTGCCGACCCACTGTAAGTGAATGGGTTTACTGCAACTCAAGCTGTAAGTGAAAGCTGAGGTGGGTGCTGGGCGAACAAACACAAAGCCCAACCACGAGGCAATAACCTTGGAAGCAATAGTAAAGGTGTCCATATTCACTAGAATGAATCAATTATACTATGACCGAATACTATTATAAAGTTCTAATAAGTATGCTCGAAATCAGTTATTAGTAAGAGCGGTGAAACTTTACAAAAGATGACTCAATCTTGAGTTCAAGGCTGGTTCCATCCGTAACGAAACCATGAGAGCTTGCATTGCGTCGACTGAAAAGAGAAATCTTTTCATCACTCAATCACTTTCAAGCGCTGACAGTGGCGACATGTCCTCTTGACCCAGGTCCCTGCTTTTCTTTGTCAACTTTCATTCACATCCACTAATTTATTTATCTCATCTTCATCTTCATCTTCATCTTCAACTTCATCCTCACCATCTATTCTATCTGAGCTTCATATGCACTTAGACAGGGTTGTCTCTGACAATCGAGAGTGGAGTTGGCAGTCAGAGAAGGCGGGGAGGTTTCCAATTGAATTCCACCATTGGCCAAACCAGAGTCAGCCGCTCTGCCGCAACCCTGTCTGGGGGCTGGACGCACACCATACATGCGCGGTACGCAGCATCGCGTTCAGTGATGTGCGCTGCGCTGCCGTCTGCTTGCTGCAAACAACCAGGTCTAGCCAGCCTTACATGTATGAGAGTGGACTTGACTTGGCTTGGCTGGTCTCGTTTTCGACCAAACAAGGGGATGTCACACCCAATTGGCATCTCCAAGTGAATGAATAATTGAACGAGTCAAGCTGACAATCAGTATGACATGAATTTTGCTCGATACCCTGATTCATAAGGTGCTACCAGAGGCAAGCAGTATGCATCGAATGATTTACACTCCATCAGACCACACATTAAGCCTGTAATGCTTCAAACCAATTGCTCACATGCCCACCAGGACCACTATGTGCCAAGTTGTAAAGATGAGAGATCTGGTTCATGGTTGTGATATTGATATCATATTAACAAACTCATCACTGACCACATGCTGAACAAGCATCATCCACCATGTACGCACACGCCATGGGGATCAATACCAGACCAGTAAGACCAGTACTAGTAGGTAACGGCGTCACTGAGACAACTTGAAAACGTCCAACTTGTTGTCTCGGTTGCAGTTGTCGTGTCTCGCAAGGGCAGGAAGGAGCACTTACTCTCAAGGAACCATCACGTGAAGGTTGCCAATACAGGCAGCTCAGCTTACAAATGATCAAGACCATTCCAATCAATTCCCGACATCACTGAGTCACATTTTCTCCAAATTCTCGCATCTCCTCTCCCCAACGGCTGCCGTTGAACGAATAACATGGATGTCGCAAAACCGACTCGTGACACCCTCCAGACATGTGACACAACCACCCCTCCAAAGCTACTCCGAAAAACAACATGATGCATTTTGTCAATGCGGTTACAGCGGCAGTAACACCACTACGTTAGTGACATTTACATGGGAAATCGGCATATGCCAATGCATGTCAGTACATTGCCAACATTGGTATCGGTTGACAATCAATACTTCTCCTCAATGCATGAATAAGAATCCGATAAACATATTCACCGCCTGGGCAACGCCTTGCTGTTCAATCCCCACATTCGAGATGTCTCCATTCATCAAACAACCATCATCCCAGTACGCGAGGCATCAAGACCAGGGGTGCGTCACGATCTCTAGCGTCTCCTGTGCCTGCCTCTTGGCTATCTTGATTTAGGTTTCTACTGAAACCAAATTCCCACAGGTTGGTCGCCCAGCAATACGTAAATTTAGCCGAGCTGAGGCTCAAGTGAACCACAACCTTCATCGAGATAGTTGTACTCGGGCATCAATGACACTCAGCTATTCCTTGTCCAATTGATATGATGGGTATACATGTGTTTTTGAATAATATGTTTTATTTTCGGCTCTTGTGATTTCAGCCAGTACCACCTAAAGCGCTGCGTTTGATGGGTTGGCTTCCAAGACATCACTGTCACTGAAATCGGGTTCGAGACATCACACATCACACCACATCTCATATCAGGTTCATTCAATCAATCCACAAGACTCGAACATTTCATTGTCCTCCCAAGCCCCCCGAGTCTATAAGTCAAGCCAAAACCAAAACCAAAACCAAAATCAAAACCAAACCACACCAAACCACTCCCCAACCCTCAAAAATCCTCCTCTTCCTCCCCGTGCCACTGCTTACTGGAAGGCACCAAAATCACCCCCGAAATACCAGTCTGGGTTGGCGAGGCCAGCCTCGCCACCCGTCTGCGCCGGGGAGTCATCACTCTCCCCGCGCCTAAGAGGCTGCTGGGCCGCGCCGAGCTGCTGAAGAATCAGCAGGTTCTCCTCGACGCCGCTCTCCTCGACGCCGCTCTCCCCGAGCGCCTGCGCCGCCCCCATGGCCTCGGGCTCCGCCCCGGGGACGGAGCCGTTGCGGCCAGGGTAACTCCCAAAGGAGTACCCGTCCCGCTGGGAGATGCTGTCGCCAGCAGCATTCTCACCAGCTTGGGACTGGGGGTGGGCAGGCTCCCGGGAGGAGCTGGCCACCGCAGCCGTGTTGGAGTTGCCCGAGGTCGAAGCCTGGGCAACGGGAAGGCCAGCGCCGAGCTGACCAGCGACCGTGGGGACTCTCTCCCCACCAGTCTTACTGGCCCGCTTGCGCTTCGCGGGCGTGGCCTGAGCCTGAGGTCCAGCCTCACTGGTGACCTTACTGCTCTTCTTCCGCGAGCCAAAGGTTGCCAGATCGCCACCAGCAGCCACGAAGGCTGCGGTCCGATTCTGGGCGTCAACCAGTTCCTCGTCGGTTTCGAACAGCCGGTATTGACCGTCGGTGCACCGGTAGGTACGACCCCACGGTCGGCCACAAAGAGTGACCTCCCGGATACCGCCCAGCAAGTACCACTCGTGAGTGGCCTTGCCCTTCCTGCCCCGGCCACGCCTGGGGGCATCCAACACCTCGCTTCCTGCGTCGGAAGCGAGGTCATCTTCTGGCGCCTCGTCGTGCGCCTCGGCATCTTGGTCGATGGCACCCTGCGAGATGGCACCCAATGCCATGCTCGCAGGAGCCATGTCGACCTCAGCGTCCTCGGCCGCGACGACGGGCTCAGAAGGGATGTTGGCTCCCTCCGCGCCAACCAACCGAGCAAAGAGCTGAGGCTCGAGGGCCTGCAGACCGTCGCGGATTCGAGCGAGACTGGCCCCATCCAGTCTCACATCCGCGCCCATCTCCCGAATCGCTTCGGGGGTCTGACAAGCGCCCCGGCCAGATGCAGCCTGAGGATCGGCTGCAGAGCTGGCACACCTCAGCCTGTGCCCAGCCACTCCGTCGGCGATGGCACCGACCGTCCTGGTGTTGCCAAGCCGGAAGCCCATCTCGATAGCTCTGTCGAGCAGGGCTGATCCGTCAGCAGAGGCGCCCTCCAACTGGGCCGGCCTGTCTGATTGACTGGCTTGGCTGCGACGGTTGTCAAGGCTAACCCTCGACATCCGCGCCACCTCGGCGCGAGAGTTGCGTTGGCCCCCCCGAGCCGACGCAACTCCCTCCTGCTCCGACTCGGGTCCCTTGCGCGAACCCGAGTTGGACAGGACATCGCCCTGTGCCGGCGTCTGGGACTGTCGCCCACGAGCTTGGTTCCTGGCCAGGTACCGCCTATAAGCACCTTGGAAGCTCGTGGGGGTGACAACATCGTTGCCACTGTCGTCCTGGACGAACACCGCCGGGTTGAGCCCCGTGGGCATGACGACACGAACGTCGTCAGCGCGTCCGGCAGACACATCAGCCCCCTCTGATCGGGGGGAAGTGGTCTGCTCGGCTGGGGGCGCAACCTGGCTTCCACCAGCCAGTGCCGCGACTCGCGAGTCCCCCCCAGTAGGGACTTGGGCGCGAGGCAGCGTCTGCTGAGGCGGTTGGCGAAGGCTGGGCTGCTGTTCCTGACCGTTGGAAACGGCCAGGACAGGTGCCTGGGCCCTTCGCCCGACGACAGCAGCGCTGGTATGGCCACTGACGCTGGTGGTGGTGGTGTTGCCGGCATGCTGGGAGACGCGGCTAGGCTGGCTCGAGCCATAGCTCGAACCATTCTGTCGCGTCTCCGCACCACGGGGATGGGTGCGAAACCCACTGAAAACCATACTGGGTCTGGAATTGTGCTGGCCAGTCTGAGGCTGGCCAGCGAACCCATTGATGGTCTGGTTTTCAGTAGTCGCCTGTGAATGGTTAGTCAGGTAAGTGTTTGAATATGAAGCTGTGAAAGACTTACCCGTCCGCGCTCGTGTTGAGTACCGTTGCCAGAGGCACTGTTGACAGGGCCGGTACGTGAAGGAGCAGAGTTGGCGATCATGCTCTTCTTAGTTGCGGCACGCTTGTTGGGACCATTCTGCTGTGCAAGGTTAGTGTCATGCAGTAAGTAGTACAAGAATGATGGAGACTTACCTGTCCACGGGCAGCATTCTGCTGGGAGTTGATGGGAGCAGGAATGGTATTGGCAATGCCAGGAGTAGATATGTTGCTGGTACGAGATGTCTAGGCTGCGTTACCAGTGTTGATAGTGGAAGAGGCGTTGGTATGGCCTGTAGATGTGAAGGCATTGGTATTGCCAGCTGAAGAGAAGGCAGTCGTATTGCCTGGAGATGTAGGAGCATTGATAGCGCCAGTAGAATAAGAGGCAGTCATAGTGCCGGGGTAAGTAAAGGCATTGGTATTGCCAGTAAAAGGAGCGGCATTGGTATGGCCGGAAGATGTAGAGGCATTGGTATTGCCAGTGGTAGAGAAGGCGTTAGAAGTGCTGAGCGATGTATAGGCGTTGGTATTGCCGTTAGAGGTCAAGGCGCTAGTGGTGCTTGAAGAAGCAAAGTGATTGTCAAAGTTGGGCGATGAGCTGATATGATCATTGCCACGAGTAGTGAAAGCATCGGGAGGAGATGCAAAGACAATGCTGGGAGAAGGGCAAGACCAGTCGTTGGCAGCGCCGGGAGATGTGACATGACCGGTGCTGAAGGAAGACGATGCATTTGCATTGTCATTGTAGTAAGAATGGAAGCCGTTGGAAGCGTCAGAGAAGAAAGATGGGGCAGACTGGGACGAGGATGTGTTGCCTGTGGTGGGAGTAGAGACAGAGTTGCCAGCTCTGGGAGTAGAGAAGGCATTGTCATTGTAAGTGGTAGAGAGGGGGCCAGGAGAAGAGAATTGGTTACCAGTTTCAAATCCATAGAAGTCGCCGGTCTC
The DNA here is from genome assembly GCA_013623535.1 of Fusarium penzigii. NCBI lineage: Eukaryota > Fungi > Ascomycota > Sordariomycetes > Hypocreales > Nectriaceae > Fusarium > Fusarium penzigii. The sequence continues at coordinate 18,152 of JABFFC010000620.1, forward strand.
GAAGGCGGAGAGGATGTCAGGAGTGACAGCACGAGTGACGGAGGGGGTATTGACGTTAGTGCCTGCGTTGGCGGCGACGTTACCGTTGTCGGTGCTGTTGGTGGTGTTGTTGACATTGCCGTTGACGTTGGCTGATGGGTTGGACATGGCAGCCAGGGTAGGGCTCTGGAGAAGGAAGTCATCGATGTTAAAGTCATCAACGACAGCCTGGTTCGCGTGGTGGTTGTTAAAGAGGGCGTTTTCTTCCTCAGCCGCGGCAGCATTGGCGGCAATCTCTTCAGCAGGGGTATTGTTATAGTGCTGCATGCCGAACAGTTGGTAGCGAGGAGACTGGGGTAGGTCAGTAGTCTGTTCGACGTTGACTTGTAGACGTGTTGATGACTTACCTGGTTGCCATTGAAGATGTCGAAGAAATCCTGATCTGGAGACTCGGATCGGTTGTTGGAAGGGTAGCCAGACATTTTGAAAGGATGTTGGATAGGGTAGGAGTACGATTTGGGTTATGGTGTACTGAAAGATGAGTAGTTGATATGCCGAATGGTCTGGAGACAGCAAATGGCAGTGGGGGTGATGGGTTTGGGTGTAGACGTAAAAGTAAACGTTGGTAGAGACGTGAACGTAAGGTGAGATGGGGTTAAGTGATGTACGTTGATGTGTACGGAGACGAAGGCGAGATGGTTAGATGTAGAAGTAAAGGTGGGCTTGAGTATACTATACCAGGTAGTGTCTAGTCAAATAAAGAGATGGGTGCGCAAGGTGGAAAATGATATAGAGGTAGAAGTGGAGTTGTGATAGAGAAAGATGTGAAGGTAGAGGGAATGTAGAAGTAGACGTGGTATAAGCGGTAGAGCTGGGTAAAAAGAGAAGAATCAAAGTGAAGAGGGTTAAGCAAGGTTCGAGAGAACAAACTGGCAGTTATGGGTATCAAAGCTTTTGAAGTGATGACTTGGGGTATGAAGTCGAAGACGGGTATCGATGTTTGTAGAAACGAAGATGGAGGATATTGTAGATTTCGTAAAGAGTTCGTAAAGTCGTAAAGTCGTTGAGATCCCGTGAAAGCTTGAGAGGCTGCAGGCACGTTTGGGGGTGTCGTGAAGGCGTTGATCTGTGTAGATGCGTGTGAGCAATGTGATTTGAGTAAGAGGGCAAGTGAGGGAGTGGTGGTGGAGGAGGTTGGAGGAGGATATTCAACAATGAAAAAATTTCACTTACCAAATTGATTCCTCTTGAGAAGAAAAGAAAAGATATGCAAGTCACTTGGAAGTGAGGACAAGCAGGTCGAAGACGAATGGTAAAGTAGAAAGTAGAGTAATGTGTGTGTAAGATGTGTAGATGCTTAAAGCAAAGAAGAGTTAGAAGTTGAAGTAAAGTGGAAGTGGAAGTAAGAGTTGAAGGAAGTTTGAAAGTAATTTGCTCGAAGCTGAGAAGATGGACTTGTAGAATTGGCAAATCTGGTGAAGAAGAAAGGGAGGAGAAAGGGGAAGATTCATGGGAGGAAAGGAGGGTTTATATACTCGGAGAGGGCTCACCTTGGGATAGCAGACCCTAAGTGGGAGGCTGGGTATTCAATACCAAGAGAGGAGGAGAAGAAAATTTCTCTCTGATCTGTTTGATATTGTGCCTCTCATTCGGTCGTGCTAAGTTGTTGAATGGTTTCAGTGACGTAGCGGCTCATGCACGTTTGAGCGAGTGCCAGAAACTGATGGGCCAATCGTTACGGGCAAAGAGAGGCTGGGGGGGAGGTTTGGAGCGACGAGGCGGGAGGAAGAGATGTAGACGGATTTCAGAACGAGGTACCATTATTTCGAGGATTTGGTTCACGTTATTATGAAGAGAAGAAGGAGAAGACGAGGTTGCTGATGGGGGCTTATATCGTTGCCCCTGAAGATATCGACAAGTACACTCTTCTATTCTACCTATTGTAACCATCAAGTTGAGTATCACATCAATTTAAAAGATTTCAATACATCAAATCTTCATATTCATGTCCTTTGCATGTCCTTATTTTATGTGCAGCCCATTGCAAATTTCAAAACAGTACATGTCGTTCGATACCAACTCCCGAATCAAGTGACTTGTTGAACCTCAACTACTTCCCACACACCCCCAATGCAAAATACCCTCTTCGGGAAGATATGCTCCTGAAAATCTCTGCATTATAATCCCAGCCTCCCTCTCTATTGTTCGAGTGGCGGGCAAGTTCAATAGAGAGGACTCGAGTGTACAGTGTTTGATAATGACACAGGATGAAAAAAAGTCGCCACCCGAGCAGTTCTGAGGTTAGGGCTAGGGGAGGCTAGGCTCTTCAAGTATCAGAGACTGCACTTGAGCTTTCTGTTGTGAGGCTGGGAATAGAAACTGGTGGGCTATTGTGCTCGTTTGACAGCTGCGAAGTGTATTGTGGTCTTCGGTAGAGTCTTGGCGCACAAGTTGAGAAAGGGGAATGGGATTGAAGGCCAGTTTCAGATTGAATAGACTCTGTCGGGTATGTGAGTGCTATTGTTAACACAGGAAAATCAATAAAGTCGAATCGAGTCATGCCTATCTCACAACACTATCTGACATCTGATTTATCAGTGAAGTGACACTGAAGAAGAATTCCGAATGGAAATGGTTCCTGCTATAGCTTTAACTACTACTTAGTACTTGGTGCTGATTATTCGTGCCTCTTCGATTCAGTTGTATCACCGTGGTTTTGGCTCCAGAAATATGTGCAGTGCAGTTGTGGTGCTTGTTGCTTTGATTCCCAAACCTCAACCTCAACCATCCGGGTAGATGGTTGTGAATGCACGCTACGAGAACACAGCCAAGTACAGGCAGTTGCCTTTACTCATAAGACACAAATAGCTAACAGAAGCAATGAATAAATATTCTATATTGATAATACAAAGAAACACAACTACGCCAACTCCTCTTCCGTAAACCAACCCATCACCATCTGAAAATCAATCTATGCAATCTCCTCCACCATCTTTTGCGAACCAGGCTTGGGGCCTCCAAAAACCTTTCCAGCCGGGCTCTCGAGAACCTCCTGTGTTGCAGCCACGCGGACGCCGTTCTTGTTACTGACCCATCTGATAAACACAACTTCCGTTCCTCGAGATGCTTCGTTGGCTGCGTCGGCATTGGCTGCCTTGCGTTGAACCTTGGGGGCTTGTTTCTTGAGAAGTTTGTTGATAGTTTCCATCTGTTTTGGCGGACAGTCAGTGTTTTGAATTCTTTTGGTGAAAGGGGAAAAAAGTGCAAAAACCATACCTTGACTTCCTCATTGCGCTTGTCACTCAAGTTTCGTCGTCTTCGTGCCATTTCTTGTCGACGCATGGATAACTCCTCAGCCGTAAACACCTTCTTGGCTTGGACCTCTGCAAAATCGTTTTAGTAATAGTCCTCTGGTCTTTAAAGATCATTTCTTACCATCCGATAGCTTCATGTACTGCTGAGGCTCATCCTCAAAACGAGCACGTTGTCTCTTGGTCATCTTGGTTAGATCGGGAGAGCCTTCTTGGCTGCCCTCATCTTCACTATCCACGTCTTCATCTGCTTCGTCGACTTCTTGACCAGCAACCTCAATCTCTTCGCCCTCTGCATCTTCATCATTTGCATCAGCCATGGTCTCATCACCAAAACCCAGCGTCTCTCCCTCCGCGTCGCTATCAGCAGGGTCGCTGAGGTCGTCATCGTCATCATCTTCATCATCGAGCACCACTCTGGCTGCAGGTTTGGACCTAGAAGGCTTGGAAACGGTGATGCTTGGTGGAGCGAGGTCCATATCGATGTCGCCCTCAGCGTCTACATCCATGTCGTCCTCACCCTCGGCATCCTCGTCACCCTCAAGGTCGTCATCGTCATCCTCGACCTCAATCTCAGCTTCCTCTTCCTCCTCTTCATCTTC